>PVIH01011483.1:0-68938 GCA_004025045.1 Sigmodon hispidus
TGACAGGATGTGGGCTGTGGAGGATATGGTCAGTCCTGGGAGCTGACAGGATGTGGGCTGTGGAGGATATGGTCAGTCCTGGGAGGTGACAGGATGTGGGCTGTGGAGGATATGGTCAGTCAGTCCTGGGAGGTGACAGGATGTGGGCTGTGGAGGATATGGTCAGTTCTGGGAGCTGACAGGATGTGGACTGTGGAGGATATGGTCAGTCCTGGGAGCTGACAGTCTACTTTTCTCCTAAGTTGGAGGCTGGAAAATGAATCTGCATCATCATCCCAAGACTGTCTTTCAGCCAGGGCATTGGGAAGTTGGTCCTGCCAGTTAGTTACACTCACAGGAAGCTGGAACTGAAAGAGATTCTGGTCTATTTTCCTGCTGCTTGGCTTTGTTAGAGCAATCATAATCAGCAAAGCCATAAAAATGTACTTCAAAAAAGCCTCTGTGGCAGCTGGACTTCGGAATTTTTCCAGGTAGTAATGAGACATTAGGCTATAGCTGGTGTGTTTCTAAACTCAATCACCTTCCAGCTTGTTTACACTCATTGTTTCTCAAGATTTTCATGTTTGGTAAGGCCTAGCATTTAATATTGAATATCTTTTAGTTTGAAATATCTGTGTGTTTTCTATAGCTGTGATGTACTGTTTGGTGAGCTCTTTATAAAGATGGAGAATCAGATGAAATAGTTCACCTTTGTCTTTTTGAGTTGCTTTCAAGGTTTCTGCTGCTTCTCCTCCCTTGCTGTAGTGATTTCCAGGGCTATTTACCTTTTGAATTTTCTAGCACTTCTTAGTTCCTATAGGATGCCATGCAGAAAGACCTAGGCTGGGAAGCAGAGAACTCAAGTCACAGCATCCTAGGTCTCTAATCAGCTGGCCTGGGTCAGTTTGGACACCTTGAACTTTAACCTATCTGTAGAGACTGGCATCTTCCTTCCTGAATTATCTAGGGGTTGCTATGAGAAACCAGCATCAGCAACACCATCTGCCACTCATTTAACAGAACTTATTAGGAATTGTCCATGTTGTGGGTTTCACATGAAGGACGGTATCTCATCAGAGGGGTAAGTCAACTTCCACCCATGTCCCTCAACAGGACTCTACAAATCTTAGCAGGTATAGGAAATGTACGAAAGCCTTGTCAGCACTGTAAAAGCTCACCAAAACTTTCCATATCCTGAGATCTATCTATGAAGTCAGTGATGGGAGGAAGAAATCTATTCTTAGGTCTATAAATAATTTAGGTCAGAATATTCCAGGTAGCATAACATCATAGCTGAAAACAAACCCCAATTTGGATGGTTATGAAATGATTTCAATAAACATCATTGCTAAAAACATAAGCATTTTAATTAGCTCATCTGTAACTCTGCAGGGCCTGCTGAGATATGAATATACATATATATTCAAAATATAGATCATCATGAGTGTGTTTCTTACAGCATCTCTCTGCTTTTCCTATTGTTGCCATTATTTTTTGGGCATAAATTGTCTTCTACCTTTTGAATGAATGAAGACTTCTATTTACTTGTATCCTGGGGGGGTCATTAAAATATACTTAATTTTCTATGGGATAGGGATAGAGTCCAGGATGGTTTCACTGTCTTAAACTCCATGAGAACTTCCTGTGTTACTTCATGGAGATCTACAGCTTTCTTGCTCCTGGGTTGTAGTGAAGTGGAGAGGAACTGACCTAAGACACTCTGTTTGTAGAAACTAGACTATAAAGAACACACTACAGAGGAGCTGTGTGTTCCCCAGGGATCTCTAAAGGAATACAACTAATAGCACAGGTATATTAAAGGAAATTTATTAGATTAGTCTAGGTAGTGAAATAATGACTGCCTGCACACTGGACAGGCCAAGAGTCTGCTAGCTGCTCAGTCCATGAAGTTGGGTGCCTCAGTAGTTTAATGTTGAAGGCTTGGAGTATTAGTGGAGAGTCTTTGGTCTTTGGTCTAGATTGGAAGGTCAAAAAGATGAGTTTTCCTGGCAGACAAGAATGACACTGTTATTATTATTATGATTATCATCACCACCTTCATCAGCATATCATCTTCATCATCACCATTAGTAGCAGCAGCAGCAGCAGCAAGATGCCAACAGAGTAGATGAACTTGCCATAGACATGAAGGCAAGCAAGCAGAAAGCAGAAGCTTCTGTTTCTTGTATTTTCTAGCTGGGTTGCCACTGGAAGGTGGCAATCACATCTAGGTGGGTCTTCATACTTAAATTAAACTGAACAAGATAATCTCTCACAAGTGTTCCCAGTGCCTTGCCTATTAGTCCATCCTGATCCAATCAAGTTAACAACAGAAATTGTCTAAACAGGGAGAAAGAGAACAAGAGAGAAACTTGTTTTCCTGGGAAGGCTAAACTCAGTTCTGGCTGGGGCTTTGTGTCTCTCTAATAGTGTCTTTTCAGCAACACTTCAAGATAGACTGATTTCTACTCTGCTGAGAGACCTAGGATCAACAAGTAACTTTTACACAGCTGTGTGGTTGCGCCCTGAGTCCAGAATTCTAGCCTGGGAAAAACGATGGGTTATGCCAGGGTTCGGGTCTGTTGACTTGAATGACTCTTGAAGGCATATATGGTAGGGACAGTCCTAGCAAGAGCTAGAGAAGAACAGAGGGAACAGGAGGCAGAGTGACATTGGAGGGGGAGAAAAAAGAGAACAAAAGCCAGCCTTGATGTTTGTACCACTGCAGAGCATCTGCTAGAACCCCGTGGAGTCTATGATACGCCCTCCTGTGCACTGACCCTCATGATCTGGCAGGGAGTAATAGGAAGAAATTGGGATGAAATCCACCCACTCTAGCTGTGGGCCCTTTAAAGCCACAGTTGAGCAAATTGCATGGCCTTTGGAATTCTTCTGTGCCACATTTGGTATGGGCACTTTTATAGATAGTCACAATACATTATCTCTTAGGCTTCCATGGTTTGACCCAATAGGTGTTATCATCTCTGGGGTCAACCAGGGCTCTGGGATGTTATTGGGTCCAAAATGCCATTATTCGTTGTGGAGACAGTTGGTATTTCCAGTTGGCCATCCTCAAAACATGACAGCTGAAGCTAGATGAGGTAGGTTAGTTGGTAAAGTACCTGCTTTGCAATCAAGAGGACCCGAGTTAGATCCTCACTACTGTGTAAAATTAAGCCAGGCATGGTGGTATGTATTTATAATCTCATTACTGGAGAATTGGAGACAGGATCCCTGGAGCTCACTAACAAGCAAGCCTAGACTTCTCAGCAAACCATGTCTCACAGAACAGGTGGATGGTGCTGAAGAAATGACCAACAAGGTTGTCCTCTTGCCTTTACATGTACACACCTGTGTAACTATACATACACAAATGTGCACACAAACACACATACATACAATGCATACAAACCAAAACCAAACTAAACCATGGCAGCAAAATTCTGAGGAGTGTTGTTGGGGGCTAAACCTCAATATGGGACTGCACATCAAGGCCCACTTGCATGAAGATTGGTAATGTCTCAGTAGATATGTAGTCACGTGGTCAAGTTTAAAGACAGTGTAGTAGGGGACAAAGATGTGAATACTTGACAGTGTGGTCTATTGATGACCACTGAAAGGTAAATATTAGTATCTCTAGAAACACTGTGGCTTCCTGTCCACCAGCTACTTCTCTGCCCAATTCTGTTAGAATGTTCTTTTGTGCATTAGGTTAGCTAGCTGGTTATGATATAGCAATATAGAATAAATATTGACTCTGTCCCTTACGCTAAAAAGATACCCACGAGGATACAGAGATGGTTTAGCAGTTAAAAACACTTGCTGCTCTTCCAAAGGACCTAGACTCAGTTCCCAGCACCTTTGTCAGACAACTCAGCCTCCTATAACTCAGCTCTAGGGAATCTGATGCCCTCTTCTGGCCTCTGTGAGATACTGCACTTCTATGGTTGTCGGTATACACACACACATATACACACACATATATATGCACACACAGATACAGATACAGACACATACACACATGTAATTAAAAATAAAAATAAATCTTAAAAGTAAGCCACCTACCTAAGTGATGAGATAACACTAATAACCATGGGGATAAGAATGTGTTGATAAATTAGTAGAGAAATTCAGAGAAACAGGAGAAATATTCAGAGTAGGAGGAGAGGACCACTTCCTACATTTTGCTGTCTCTTCCGCCAATTCATTCATCTTTATCCCTGTCTTGTCAGTTCTGTCCAGTCTCTTCCAGTCTTCTCATTTTAGATGTAGTCATCATCTTCATCTGAGAATGAGTCAGGCTTATATTTTTTAAACCATCTACTGCCTTGATACAAATTGTCTTAAATTGTGTCCTAACATAGTAAACACCCTCTTTTAAGATTCCAATGGGTCAAGAGCTGAGAAGGGGCCAAGCTGGGTAGCTCCTAGGTCATGGGAAGCTGGACCAAGAGTGAGGATTCCTTCATGTGCTTCAGTGGTGCTGGCTGCTGGAGGTAGGCTTCTTCCTCTCTGTAGAGGCCATAGATAGCATGGGTTATGCTATTTGAGTACATGCTGCCATGACATGCAGCTGGATTTCCCCAGACCTAGTAAGCCAAAACAGCTAGAGCTTAATGGAATCTATTTTTTTAAGGGTGGCTATGTTCTTACTATTTAGTCTTGTCTGGTCTGGAACTTGCTATGTAGACCAGGCTGGCCTCCAACTCACAGAGAGGCATCACCTGCTAGGATTAGAGGTGTATGCTGACATGCCTGGTGGGAGCCATCCTTTTTCTGATCAACTCCCAGAAGTCACAGAGCCTCACATCTGCCCTTTTCTTTTGCTTCAAGTAGAGCCTACAGCATGACCTGCTTTGAAAGGAGGGGAATTAGTCTTATTTTCTCAGAAGACAAGTGTCAGAGAACTTTCAGCTATTTTGAAGCTACTATTTTTGAATTTTAGACAAGGTGTGAAATCACTGAGCACGATTCCTCTTCATTATCTTCTGAGGAGTGGACAGTCTATATCATGGGTGATGCATAACTCCCACTGTGCAATGGACAATTCCTTAGTAACAAATCTTCATTTATCTTCCTATGCAGGCTATTGCTGACCATGGTGACAACAGGTGGATCTCAAAAGCCAAAAGGCATTCAAAATGACAAAGATCTGAATGCAGAAGATGACTGGAAGCAGCTGCTCCCAGTCAGGAAGTTTCTAGAGCCTTCTTCATTGTGGTGGACCCACACCCTTTCAAAGGTGAACTTCCTTTTTGTTTCTCATGAAGTGAAGTATATTTAGACAGCAGGCTTATTTTTTCCTTCCCCTCATGAGCTCTCCGTGGAATTCATTAGCTCTGATTTAGTAAAGTGCATTCCACACCCTAGGAGTCAGTTTAACTAATTCCAGATCATCAGCTAATATTGCTCTCCCTTCCAACCACTTCCCAGGGAGGAATCTGCAAAGATTAGAATAGAGCTGTGAAAAATTCCCTGAAGCAGAAAGGTAGGAATTGGAGCATGGGGTCTTCAGCTTTCAGAAGGAATTATCTATCTAGGGTATAAAACATAGGCTGTGTCTCTTGGTAGTTGTTGCTGGTACTTCCTATGCTCATATGTTCCTAATGGAACTTCTTTTTTAGGCTGGTTTCTGTCTGGCCAAGGTGGTTGTCTGGAGTAAATGGCTTTAGCTCAGTGAGTCACCTGAGTTCCAGTCTCAGCTGTAGGACTAATATTGCAATCTCGGGACTGATTCATAGGTCATTCAGGCTTGGGGAACCGAATAAGGTCATAGTGAACTGAGTTTCAGTTATTGATCTGGTGCTGAACGTCTTGTCAAATGTCTGTTAGCAATAGCTTTCTTTCCTGAGGGTTGGGAAAGGTGAAAGGTGGACCTGAGGCATTTCACTGTTCTGGGATGTTTGGGAGGAACTGTAGGTGTGAAGGCCTTAATGTGGCAACACCTAGAGAGATCTTCTAGCTCAAACCTAGGTATATGCTGAGGAGATGTCATTGATGCCAGCAGGGTGTCCTGTGCATTCTCATGTAGGTCTCACATCCTCTCAGACCCACAGACTGTCTGTGGAACCAAGAGGCATTGGCCACATTCTCAGTCCTGGCTCCATTTTTTCCAAGTGTATCTGTGGTGGAATGTTCTGTGTGCTGTAAATAAAGAACTGATTTGGCCTATGTACAGCACCGTAGAGGTGGGTGGAGAATCAGAGGGCAGGCAGGTAGGAAAGGGTGGAGTTAGTCAGTCTCCATCCGTCCCCCGAAGAAGAAGTATGTTGGAATCCAGGTGAGCCACAGGCTGTGGGCCACGTGGTGGAAAGATAAATGGAAATGGGTCGAATTAAGATGAAAGAGCTAGCTAGTAATGTGCATAAGATATGGGCCAAACAATTTAAAGGATATAAGCGTGTGATTCATTTCTTTGAGGGACAAAAGCCGCCTCGAACCAGGTTCCAATCACCACCACGCGTGCCAGGTCACAAACCTCCCGGACCAAAAGGGGCCCGGGAAAAACTTACTACAACATGTATCCATCTCTGGGAGGACACTATGAGATTGCTTTGATGGTGCTGAATGTTAGTGACAGGACACCTTTCCTATGTTCTCCAGATGACAGAGTTCTTGTTTCATGCCTGGGGGATTTTTTTCTAGATTAGGTTAATGAGATGGATAGACTTGCCCTCAGTGTGGGTACCAACATGCTGGGGTCCTGAGCTGAATAAAAAGGAGAAAGCAGCTGAACATAAATATTCATTGCTCTCTGCTTCTGCCTGTAATATGACCAGCTGCCTCACAGGCCTTCCACCGTATCTTCCCTATCATGATGGATTGTTCCCACCAGAATTGGGAGCCAGAAATATACCTGTTTCTCCTTTTGTTGTTTGTTGTGTATTTTATCACAACAATGAGAGAAGTAACTAATCCGGCAGATAAGCAGTTCAGCTCAGAGTAGCATCTGGTCATTCTAATGGAAACTTTTCCTACATGATGCCTACTCTCATCTTCAACAAACTTAATAGATTTTGAATGCTATCAGGCAAGAGGGTAACTCGAGGCCAGCACAGTGCCTACCAGGAAGTAGGCACTCTATACACCAATCAAAGAAACTTAATAATGAAGTTCTTCTAGTTGATGGCAACAGGCTCTTCTGGTACCAAGAGTTTAGACTTGGCACCTGGATTCTGCTGCCTTCCTTCACACCAGATTCCCCTATGAAGCTGACCTCTTCTGTAAGTGACTCAGAGGTTATATTTTTAGATCCTGGTTTATAAATCACATTCTTATCTTCATTTTCTTGTAAAAGCAAGGCCTAGATACATGGATATCATGGCTCATGTGTAAAAACTAGATCATTTTCAAACTGATTTATGAGATTTGTCTAAGGAAGGGTCATGTAGAAGTCTTGACTCGAGATTTAAGAAGAGATACATCCCTACTGGTTCAGGATATTAGAGTGCCAAGTGTTGTTTCAAAGTCTTACTTTTTTGCATATGTCCTTAAGAGGGTTAATACACATTTCATTAATTTTGAATTTAACGTACTTGTTTGTTTCAGTGACTTCACTTTTGTGTCTTTTCTTTGCCATCAGATTTGGTGAAATAAGTCCCAAAGAGATTTGCCTAATGGCCAAGGAGCAAAAAAGAGATCTTAGTTGTCTGAGGAACTTTCCAATTTCATATCTTAGATGATCCATAGGTTTAAAGAATCATGTGGTTTCTCCTCACGAGAGGTGTTTTCTTTAAGGCTCCACATTTGTCTTATTATTTAAGAAGAGCATTGCCTGACTTCACGATGTTCTCTATGGAATGTCAATCATTCATAGTGTCAGTCTAGGGTCCTCTTGACACAGCTGTCAGTGAACCCATGCTTGCTCTTTGTCGTTTCTGATGGCTAACCCTGATGTCATGTTGATGGGATCTGGAGCCAGTCAAGAGACATATCTCTAGGTATGTTTGTGCGAGTGTGTCTAGGAAAGATTAACTGAGAGAAGACCCCTCCCCAGAGTCCACAGCACCCCAAGCAGGTGACCCAGATAGAAAGAGGCCCTAGGAGAAAGTGGTGCCTGTTTGCTTGCCTTTGCTTCTTGCTGGTGGATGTGCCTATCCCTGCTCCTGCCTCTGCTGCCAGCAGACTCTAACTTCTCCAGCCCTCTAATGTGGACTGAAGAACAGTATTTTGGTCACTGTTCAATTGCTGTGAGGAGACTCCATGAACAAGGCAGCTCTTATAAAAAGAAAGCATTTAATTGGAGACTTCCTTTCAGTTTCAGAGCATGAGTCCATTATTATCATGGCGGGAACATGGTAGTGTGTAAGTAGGCACTGGAGCAGTAGCTGAGAGCTACAGTCTGATCCATAGGCAGAGAGAGAGAGAGAGAGAGAGAGAGAGAGAGAGAGAGAGAGAGAGAGAGACAGACACTCTGGGCTTGGCATGAGTTTGGGAATCTCAAACCCAGTCCCAGTAGCCCACTTTCTCTAACAAGGCCACTCCTCCTAATCCTTTTAATACTTTCAAATAGTGCCACTCCCTAGTGACTAAGCACTCAAATAGTTTATGATTGATGGAGATTGATGTTTTACTAATCTGAAGTTGAGAAAACTGGAGTAGAGCTTGATCTCATGGGGCTGGTGGGAGGACTCTGCAGGTAAGAGCGTGTGTTGTGGAAGCCTGACAACCCAAGTCCATCTCTGGAGCCACAGTGGGAGGGGCCTGTCTGCCAAAGGTTGTAGGCTGATGCTGATGATGCTGTGTTTGTTGGGAGCTCTGCTTTCCCATGCATAGGCTGTAAGATAAAAAGTGAAGTGTTTTTTTTTTTTGTTTTTGTTTTTTTTTTGCATTAGTCTCTCTCATGAGGACTCTGCCCAATGATATGATCACCTTCTGAAGGCCTTACCTCTAAATGTAATTTGGGAGTAAATATCTCAATATATGAATTTTCACAGGCCACACAGGCATTTGGATCATGGTGGAGAATAAAGCAAGGAGATATATGACTCATTGAAGTGTAGATAAACTGATGTGAGCCTGTAGCTAAATTCGTTAAGGAGAAATGGATAGTGAGACTAGGGACTCGGTGAGGTTCTTTTGCATCCTGCTAACCTTGACTCTGTGGTCTCTTCTTGCTTCTCTGTACATTCAGGGCTTACTCCATTGGCTGAGCTCCTGTGGGTGGATCAGATGGATCCAGAGGTCATGACTCCTGGAAAACTGTCCTTCCTGTAGCTCAGCAAAGCTCACTGAAGCTACTGCAGTGCACAGCACTGGGTATCTATAAAGTGCCTTTTCTTATTTTTTTTTTTTAAACTTTATTTATTTATTTATTTGCCTTGGTGTTTTGCCTGGAACTACAGACAGTTGTTAGCTGCCATGTGGGTGCTGGGAATCGAACCCGGGTCCTCTGGAAGAGCAGACAGTGCTCTTAACCGTTGAGCCATCTCTCCAGCCCCATAAAGTGCCTTTTCATGGGCTGCTCCCTCGAGTCTTCTGGCGAACCTCCGACATGATGAGAATGGACTGTTCTGCATTCTGATCAGCCATTCCTTTTACTCCTTAAATCACCTGATTTTCAAATCAGGGTGAGATATCGTGGTGAAAATGGAGCAAAAGCACAATATATAATGACATTAGACTAATAAACTAGGCAGCACATTGGCTGGGGACTTAGGGCCTTTTTGTGGTATGAGTGTGCAGTCAATTGTTGCCTCTTTTTTCTTTTTATTTCTATTATGTGCATATATGTGTGTGGTACATATGTATCTTTATGTGGGTGTGTATCTATCCATGTGGGTACACATGAATATGGAGGCCAGAAGTCTATGTTGGGTATCTTCCTTGATTGTTCTCCACCTTATTTTTTGAGGTAGACTTTCTAATTGAACTCAGAGCTCATTAATTTAGTTGGGCTGGCTGACTGATGAGCTCCAGAGAGCCTCCTCTCTCTATCTCCTTGGTGCTGGGTTTACAGATGTGTGCTGTCACACCCAGCTTTCTTATACAGCTGCCGGTAATCTAAGCTCTGGTCTTTATGCCTGCACAACAGACACCTTACTGGCTGAGTCATCTCCCATTCTCAACCGTTGCCTCTTTGAATCTCATTTTATATGGTCTAAGTATGGCTTCCTTCTGCCTCTGATGGACTCTTCTTTTTCTGTTAGCATCCCTGATCTGGTCAGAACTATGAAAGCTCTTTTTGCTTCAATGAAGGATGCTCACCACTCTTTTTGCAGCTGACACAAGAAGCAATTTGTCCTTGAGGTTCTGTTTGTAGCACAGACCTCTGTCACTGTTTATTGGTTTTGACCTAGCCTTTTAGATGTCTGTAGGATGTCACTATTCACGGACATCATCATCTCTGGCTTATAAATAAAAAAGCCAGGTTTAGAGAAGTTGCCACAGGGGACTTTTCTGAATGTTGTATCCAGAAAGTGGGACACTTTTTGATTTTTTCTGACTCTAAAATCCAAGTTCTTTATACTTCTCCACTTTCCCCTGGGTTGTGTCCCTAAGGTCATATTGAAGGCTGCCCATTGTATCATCTTTTTACTGTATCTGGGATGTGCTGTACTGGTGGATGGGGCTGCGTGATGTTGCAAGGGGAGGTTTTTCAGATGTCTAAATGGAGAAGGGGGAAACCTAAAGAATAAGGAACCACACTGCAAGGCTAGAGATACTGTGGCCCTCCCACAACCTGTGAAGAAATTGTGATTACACAGTGATTCCACAATGTGGGAATTTGAAACTCAGGTTCAAATATAAAGATCATGACCAGGTCCTACACAACTAGATCTGCCACATTTTGTTCATCTCTTCATTGATGTTTCTCTTTTGGTAAGAGAGACACCTATCTCTTGGTGACAGAGGCTGTTGTCTTGAGGAAACTGAGGAGTCCCAGAATTCATCTTTCTCTGTTTCTTGAATACAGATACAATGTGACCAGCTGCCTCCCACTCCAACTGCTGGGCCTTCGCCTGCCATGATAGACTGTATGGTCTTAAACCAGGAGATGAAATAAACTTTTTCTCCCTTAAGTTGCTTCTTGTCAGGTATTCAGTCAGAGCCAAGAGGAAAGTATTGAGTACAAATGTTTATTTTGTCCATTTTGTTCCAGCAAGGTTTATCTCTGATTCACAACCAGGAGAGCAAGTGGGTGAGTAGGTGTCTTAGACTAGACTGCATTTCATGTTTGCTTTGTCTGACTGATGCATCCCTGCTGTGAGCAGGCTTAAAACAACTACCAGGAAAGGAGAAATGGACTTCTGATGGATAAGGCCCAGATTTATAAGAGGCATTTGGCAGACTTCCAACAGGCCTACACCATGGTCAGGCTTTTGGGCTGGGTAAATGGCATGAGAGATATAAAGTATGCAGCCGGACATCTGAGTCCAAACAGGCTCCACAGGGACCAGATTCTTTTTCCTCTTTCAAGTTCTGAGGGAAATTTTTGGATGTTTGGCCTATCAGTGTGTTATGATATGATGTGGAAACTGTCATCCTGGAGCACAGGTCCTAGGAAAAAAGCAGGATTCTTGTTGGGCCCAAGGATGCTCTCAGGACCAAGCAGCCTCTTCTGTGTTCTTTGAGGTGATTCCCTGTGACTTTTCCAGAGAGCCATAGTCCTCAGCACCAGGTGGTTACTGTGCCTGCCTTTTATCATTGTCTTGTGACAGTGCATTACAGTAGAATCTCAAGGGCCTTATATAGCTCGCTCTCTGTGGGTTTTCCCAGAAAAAGGAAGTGGTTCTAGTCTTAACATCCAGTGCCTGAGTGATTTGGAGAGCTATTGGGCTTCTGACTTGCCTTTGGATAGCCAGTTAACAAAGGGTCAACAGGTGACTGGTTTGAGAAATGATGACCAGAAAGCTGACTGGGATAGTTTGGCCCAGTACATAACTTATAGTGTTTACCTGGTAATTGAAGGAGGCTTAATCAGGCCAGTCAAAATCTTTCTAATGAGATTTTAAACAATATCTCTTCACAGATCATATTGCAAAGAAATATTTGTGGAGAAGTGAGTAATTATTATTAAATTTAAGGGACTTTGGAGGGTTATAAATAAACTCTTCATCATCCACTCAAAAGTAATAAAGCTCGTGACTTTACTGCTCTAAGAAATCATGCTCCAGCTTGTCTTTTCCTGCCATCCAGTCTATATCTAGCTTTATCTCACCCACCACCAGCTGGTGGGTGTTTAAGAAGTGAAAAATAATTTTAATATTTGCCAAGGTGAAATAAATTAATTTGGTAAATCTGCTAGTTAAAAGAGCATGCAAAATACCCAGGCAATAAAGAATAAAGAGGTTATTTCTAAATTGTCTTTTGTTTTCAATTTTTGTGTTTACATGTCCCTTTTGTTATCATAAATGATTACTTATTTGTTTCAAAACCAAGCTAAAACAAAGTAGAGTATATAAAATCTACAAACAAGGGGCAAAGGAGGAAAGATATTAATTAACTATATAGCTCTTTGCTTCTATTGTCTATGTCTCCATCCATCCAACCATCCATCCATCTATCCACCCATCCATTTATTCATTCATTAATCCATTTATCTATCCACCCATATATCCATCTGTCTATCCAAAAGATTTCATCTCAGTCTATCCACCCACCAACCCAGCCATCCATTCATCCTACTACTCAACCATTCTGCCCATCCATCCTTCCATCCATCCATCCATCTATTCATCCATTCACCCTGTGCATGCCATAGAGCCCATATCCATTTATTTATAGCCCATCCTTTCATCCTAATTATGATATATCCATCTCATCTATCAGCCCTTTCTTCCTTCCTATTTATATACCCATCTAAACCATGGCCAGGGTTTTGAGTAGTATTGATTTGGGTTGGATATGTTTGTTATGGATGACTGCTCTTTTAACAGCACATCTTTTTTCTACCTACCCCCCTCAATTGCAACAATAAACAATGACTCTAGGATTTTTCAAATATTCCTCCGGGCCAATTTCCTCTAGTTCTAATTGAACCCATACATTCCATCATGCCCTCTAGAGATGTCATCAGGGAACTTAGCTATATTTCCTGAGTTTCCCTGTCTCCCACCTTCCCCTGAAATGTGGTTATCCCGTGGTTGTCTCAAATGAGGCCTGTTTTACCTCCCTTATCTAACCTACCTGGAAACCAAGTGACACAGGTGTCCTTTATGCCCTTTGCTGTGGACATTTTCCACACTGCCCATAATACCTGCTCCATTGAAATGTGTGATGGCTGGAAAACCCAGCCCATTGTATGTAGGCAGTTCCATTTCCTGAGGTTGGGTTCTGGACTGTTTAAGAGTGGAGAAAGGAAGCAGACAGGCTTTTATCTCCTTCTGCCCTTGACTTTGGGTATGGGTTAGCAGCTGCTTCAGTTCCTTTTGCTTTAACTTTAATGTTCTGTAGCCTGGGTTTGTGAACGAAATTTCCTACCCCCTTTCTAAAGTTATTATTATTTTTTGTGTTATCTTATCATAGCAAAAAACAAAACTAAAGAGGGAGTTGACCATGTAGATGACTAGGAAGACAAAACCAGTCATCCAAAAGCTTTGCTGACTGTGGCAGCGAATGTGGCATTCAGGGAGTAGAAGAGTGAACTCTTCCCTGGGTGGCTAGTCCAGTCATAGATTCTGAATGTTCCCTAGTTTCACTAAACCTTGTTTGACCTCTGGAACTCTGTCTCTGTTGACCCCCGTCAAGTGGTGCGTTGCTTTCTCTGTGTAATTACAAACTCAACACGGTGTGTGGCTTTATCCGCAGTGTCCAGCCAGGGTGCCAGTGCTTTCCTGTACCAGAAGGGCCTTCCGAAGCCTTCTGCTTCACTCCAAACTGGAACAGATATTCTCAGGTTTACCCTGGCATCCTCCCCCACTTCACCCTCAGCTTGAATATTTTACCAGTTTTCCATATGATATAGTCCTACTCAGAATTTGGTTTTATTTGATTTTTAAAAAGCACATTAACACTTGCTTTACTTCATAGCATAAACAGCAATTAGTCACTATACACACCTGTGTTCAGATGGATTTGTCTGGTCACACAGAAGCCAGGGTATCAGATTTTTGCTCACTTTTTGACAGGTCAAAGTGGTTTTCGCCATGGTGTTGGCTGCCTTTTGGCTGGAGACTAGTCTCTGAGAAGATTTTTAGTAAGTTTCAGTAACTTGGGGAAAACACCAGAGACCACACCGACTCTTGGAACTCCAGAATAATTATTTTTGAACTGTTCCAACAGAAACCCACCAGAGATTTATTTAATAATGTTATATTCCTTCAAAATTTACTGGGCAAGTTACTGAACTAAATGCCTTGTGACTTCACAGTCTGAGTTTTAATAACAGAGAATCGATAACCTGTTCCCATTCATTGAAGTCTGCAGTTAAAATGTGTCTGAAGGATCCCCAACAGGGAGAAAAAGCAGAGACCCAATCCTCTGTATTGTCAATCTTTTAAACTTTATCCATTTTGGAGGATGTGAAAGGGTAAGCTTACTATGATTTTAATTTATACTTCCCTAATGTGTAATGAACTTGGGATTTCCAGCTTAAGAGTGTATGTGTCTGGAAACTGGACATGTAACAGGTTGGAGGCTGAGTCAGCTTGTGTTTTGACCCTGGGTGGTTATGTTCTCTTCTGGCAACCCCAACAATAAAATTATTTCGTTGCTACTTCAAAACTGTAATTTTACTATTGCTTTGAACCATGATGTAAATATCCGATATAGGACCCCTAAAGGGGTTGTAACCTACATATTGAGAGCTTCTGCTTTAGAGGCACCTCTGAGTTAAGGTGTTATGGAAAGCAAACCCACAAGCAAGCAAGCAGGGGACTTCTATTCTCTACTTATAGTAGAACTTTAAAATGTTCCTGGAGAAGAAGAAGAAGAGAGGAGGAGGAGGAGGAGGAGGAGGAGGAGGAGGAGGAGGAGGTATCCTTGGAGGCACCAAGAAAATGAGTAGCATTCTCTGAACTCATGCTAGGTCAGCTGTGTGCTTTGTCCCAGAACAACTTGATCATGACCTCTAGAGGAGGGAGTGGTACTACATACATCATACTCTGTTAGAAGCTCAAGGAACCCTGAGGTTTGTCTGGGAATCACAGGGCTAGACTTAGATCCTGCTGACTGATGGCATAGTATGTACATCTAATGCACATGTTATTCCAGAAAAGTGTGCCCTTGGGTAGAAAGTCGAGTAGCTTTGTGAAGGGCTCAGTTCCATCAATTTCTGCCTATGTGACCTTGGGCAATTTAACTTAGCTTTTGGAGCTTTTGTGTGATAGAGAGAACAATACTTGTCCTCCAGAACTAGCATCAAACCTGACTGAAATTTCCTTGTATATCAAATGTCTATAGAACTTTGAAAAGACCTAGAAATGGCCAATAAACACATGCTCAGGTTCATTTGACAATACGGTACATTAAAGCCATAAAAAGATACCACATCACCCCCAGCACAATGGAAAGGTTTAACAGACTGCAAAGTCAAGAGTCTGAGGGGAAACAGCTGTCCTGTGCTTCTGGGCAAGGGTATGCATAGGAGTGGAACCTGCGGAGAAATCCTGCAGCAAAATCTACTAATGACGGAAATGTGCGCATGCCATGGCAAGGGATTTCCCTTCTGAGCATGTGCTCAGGGGAATGGTGGTTTGTGTTTATTCATAGCCCTTTCAAAGTATCAAAAAACTAGAAGTTCATCAAAGGAGGAGGAATAAGCATGCTGTGGTGGAATGCTGAAGGGGATGCCTTCATCGGCTAGCTAACGGTAGATTCATCTGAATCTCAAAGGTATTCGGTTGAATGAAAGAAGCCAGACAGAGTGAACACTTTTTACTTTACTATTTTTGGAGTTCCAATTATACTTCACTTATATGAACTTGAGAACCAACACTAAACCAATCTTTGGTGAGAGAGTTCTGATCAGTGGTGACACCTGTGAAAGACATGAGAAGTTATTGAGGAGTGGAGAAATTTCTTGCCTTGAATCAAGTTATGGCTCATGGATGTAGAAAGTTAAAATTCAGTAAGCTGCACATGAGAGATATGTGGGAATTATTGGAAGCCAGATGCCATGTATAAAATGTTGAGGTATGGTGGATTGGGTATATAGTAAATGCTCAACAAACATGAGATTCTTTGTTTTGTGGTCTCCTATATAAGCATATAAGATGTAGGGACTGAGAGAATGACTCAGTCAGTAAATTGCCTCCCATACAGCCACAAGGACCTGAGTTCAGATTCCACAATCTATGTAAAAAGTTGAGCACAGTGGTGCATTTTAGTAACTCTAGTGTTTGTGGTAGGGTAGGGGCAGGAGGATCTGTGGAGCTAATTGGCCAGCCTAGATGAACTAATGAGCTCCAGGGTGAGTGAGAATCTGTGTCTCAAAAGATGAGAGCAATCAATGAAGACACTGAACTTCAGCCTCTAGTCCTCACATGCACAAACACATGTTCATGTTCATGTTTCAGCATGCATGGGTTCATACACCTATATGAAAGTGCACCACCCCAACACACAACTTGATTTAAAGAAATATCCACCCAGGGAACATGGGGCAGTTCAAGAGGAAGAGGAGGCCTCTTGCAGAAATCTTGGTTACCATAGACTGAAGGAAATGATCCCTCGAGGAAACAAGGATTTGCTTGTCCATGTGGAAGAAAGGTTCACCAATGCTGTGTGGTCATGGGAAACCTTGTAGATAGGAGGACATTTCAAACAATGGATGGGGAGTAAAGAGAGTGAGGCATAGAATTAGAGAGGGTTCAGGCCATGTCTGGGAGAGCTGAAGAATTCGGTGTGGCCAGAGTTTGCAAAGATGTATATGTGTAGAGTTGAAACACGTGGACAGAGCATTCACGGGAGAGCCTGAGTGCAGGATGAGAAGCTTAGCCATGATTCTACTAGAGGAACTCGGGAGGCTTTTGAGTCTCGTTGTCAAGCTGGCATTTGGAGATAGCTGGAGTAGGTGTCAGTGACTCCTAGGAGCAGGTGGGGATGGGTGGATGAGTTCCAAAGAAAGTGCCTGGAACAAAGGGCCAGGGTGGTTGGCATGGGATTGTCTGGGAGAGGACAGGATCATGCATGTAGGGTCCTCTGCCTTACACAATCCTGGGAAAGTCCAGTGTCTCACTACAGCCAAGAAGCTGGAGCCTGGAAACAAAAAGATGTCAGGAATGCTGGCAAGGCTAAGTCTATGGATTAAATCTCAAGTGAAATTTCTTGAGAAAGGGATATTTGTTCATTCAGTTTGGAATACAGATGCCAAGTGGGGATTTTGTATGAGAAGAGGAAAGACAGAAGTGAGATGAGACATGGAAAGACCTACACATGGATGTGGTCTTGGCTGCAGCCTTTTTCACCCTGACTCACCAGGAGCTGAGTTGTAACATAAAGTTGACTTGATCAAGGGGAGGGCAAGTGAGAAGTTGGATAGTCTTCTGTCATTGTGCTACTGGACATGGACGCTCCTGGTGGGAGAGTGAGGATTGGAGTCCTGTGCACACGGCAGCCTTGAGTTCTGGAACATTTTCTGGAGAAGGACTGGTGATGATCCATTGTACCTAGAACAGCAGAGGACAGACACCGTAATAAGTAAAGAGGGTCAGGGAGACCACCAGCACATCCATGACAGTTCTGTCTTGGGAACAGGAGAAAGCAGTTTCTCAAAACCAGTTCCGTCTCTATCTCCTGTATGAAAGCATCATCCAACCATGTAGTCTGAGCAGATTATTTATCCATCTCTGTTTATCTCTTTCATCCTTGATCATTCTACTGTCTTCTCCCTCAAAAGACAGAGCCTCTTGAGGGTTACAGTGAGCCTTACTACCCTATTGTCCCTCTCAACCTCAGAGACTGTGCCATCCTTGGCACAGAGAAGACAAAGTGACATTTCTTGGCATCAGGCTCCTCTACCCTTGTTCCTTATGCCCTGCCCATACTACCCTCCTCTGTCTCTATCCAGATTCAGAGCTATTGACTAAATCCTGGCCTTTGGAGGAAGTGATAAGCTACGTGTAAAAAGCAGGCAGCCATCAGCCTTGTTTCTCGGTTATCTATACCTTTAAAAAGTTTATTTAAAACAAATTATATGGTAAATTTCTTTTCCCTGCCCTCCAAATGGCATCATGGAAGGCAATTTTGCAGTGTCTCTCTTGGAGAGAAAGAAGGGAAAAAAAACCTAGGAGATTTTAAAGCAGAATAATTATTTGAATCAGCAGGAAATTGGAACTCTATGTCGGCTCTGAACAGGTACTGGGAGAGCCTGACTGTTTAATTTCCCTTAAATGCCATTTGCATGCATTTAGTGCTAAGTGACTGGCGTTCAGAGTTAGGGAATGGTGGGAAAGTCAATGGGGGAAAAGGGAAAGGCTGACAAACCAGAAGGCTGCAAATAGTTTATACTAAAAAGCTGGATTCCTGTGTCTACTGGCTACTGGCTGGGAGCCCAGGGTCTCACATAGCTGCTTTGCTGTGGAGATGCTGGCAAAATCTGGATCCTTTAGGCATCTGGATGCATGCTGTGACTATTTCCTGAGTGTCTTCTGGGTAGATCACTGGTTGAGTCATAGCCTACTTAACTGACATTGCTCTTGGTCTATAAGAAAGACAACTTAAGGAGCCTTACAAACTTTTCTTGGCTGCCTCTAAAGGCTTTGGAGCTGCATTGCCAGACAGATTAGGGTATAGGGGACCCAAGCGGGCATGTGTCATCCACATGTGTGAATTTCGTCAAGAGGAGATTCTTCTTTATCAGTGTCTAGTGGTATCTTTTGTCTGCACACAAACCTTCCATCTTAAGGCCACTTTAATAATTTGACTAGACTTCAAAATGAAGTTCAAATGAGCCAGGCTCTTGGATAATTACTGGAGACCCAGAGACCACATATCTATTGAGAAAGACATGCTAACAGGATAAGTGGGTAAGTGACATGGACCTCACGGAAGGAGCTGGGATAGTCAAGAGAGACTGGGATGCTTGGAAGGCTCCCTGGGCAGAGAGACATGCTGTGCATGAGCTTTGGAGTCTGAACAGCACTTGGGTTTCAGGTAGTGAGGCATGGCCGAGGAGGAGAAGGCTGCGGGCTTGTGGACCTGGGTAGACATGAGTGTTGCTGTGGATCTCAGCAGAGGCTTGACATAGCAAACCCTTAAAAGAGTGTTTCTAGCAAGGAGCAAAGCTCTCCAGAGGCGTGACCATGACGTTTCTAAGTTGGAACTGCTGGCAGTGGTGATGATAAAGATTGAATACCTCCACAGTGGGATTTTAGGAGCCAAAGCTCTTGTATGTTTTCTTTTGTAGGCAGGATCTGTAGACGCCCTTCAGTCCCACCCAAGTAAGTCTGCCTATTGGTGGTACATGTCTACCAGGTACAGTTGAGCACACGTGACTAAAACAGAGAGGGAAGGCAAGACCTAAAGCAGGTAATTTTAGAAAAGGTAGACCATGTTTTTCTACAATATTCTGATCAGTCTACCAGCATGGCCTCTTAGAAGTTAAAAAAATTTGCCTGTATTTAAAAAAAAAATCATTGCTTGTTTATCAGTGGCACAAATACCTCCGAGTACCTAGTGAGCACTAGGTTTTGCAAACATCTGTTTCTTCCATCGTTGGAACCTTCCTTCTTTTTCCCAGTCTGCCTGGATTTTCTTCCACTCTCGGAGGTTCTTGCCTCACTGACAAGGAGAGCTGACTATACCATGTCAATTAAACACGACATGTGATCGTCACTTCTGGCCTCCACATGAATGTGTACATGTAGCAAGCACGTGTGCACACCCCAAATGAGCACATATAATGCATACACACACTCCTATAGACAACCCCTCTTTTAAACACATGCTTTGTCATATGTGGCCAAACAGTAATGGCTTTCTTTCAGAATTTGTGGGTGCAAAAGTAGTCCTTGAGTGGTGAGTGCCAGACTGATCTGGATGCATCTCCTCCCAGCTGCTTTTTGACCTTAAAGTCCTTGGCTGAATAAACTTCTCTCTGTAAAGTGAAAGATTTGTCTCTTCCAGCTCAAATCTACTCACATTTTAAGGCTATTAATAGGAATCTTTAGAACTGTGCAAAGATGTAAAAGTATGTGTTCCCTGAGGGCTGTGGTGGGTACAAAAGAAAGAGTACCAAGAGACTAGAACTTACTTCTGCTTTACTTAGAAAGGGCTTGTTTTCTTTCCTTACACAATATAGATAGGAAAGCCTACTGTCTGTCTGGGGTCCTATGGCAATTAATTAGTTAATGTTTGTGCAGTTTGAAGGGAACGGAAACCATCACATGTAAGGAACCGTAGAGATGCTAACTGCTGTTATTTCCCACCCGGTTCCTCCCATTATGCTTCAGTCTCAGATTACAGTCACCCTAACAGCACCAGTCGGGGCTCTTCTGGCTAATTATACTACAAGTAAAAGGAAAAAGTATTCCCTTTAAAAATCTCCATTTTTACTCTTCTCTGTCTCCAGCTCCTCCTCCCATGTCTCTAGTGAAGCATTCCACACTGCTAATGACTCTGGGTCAGCAAGTACAGTCATTCCTGTTTTTCCATCAAATCCCTAAGATCTGGAGATACCAGCACTGTCCCGCAGGCTAGCAAGTGCTACATACACACACCCCAGAGCACCACAACCTTTAGAGCTTCTTCAAGTATGTGTGTGACACATATGTCAGAGAGAGAGAGAGAGAGAGAGAGAGAGAGAGAGAGAGAGAGAGGGGGGGGGAGGCAGAGGGAGGAAGGGAGGGAGGGAGGGAGGGAGAGAGAGAGAGAGAGAGAGAGAGAGAGAGAGAGAGCGAGCGAGCATTCTTGACTCTACCATATGGTCAGAAGTGGCAAGAGTGCCATGGCTGTTTTTTCAGGACTGGACATGACCATGGCTGCCTTGGATCAGAACAAGTTTGGTCATACACATGAGACACTCACAAGCCTGGGCCTATGGAAATTCCCTTAGGGAACAGAGGAAGGCTAGTGTGGCTCCCCAAGCTTCCATGAGGTGCTCATGAGGTCATCTCCCAAATCATGTAAGATGGTTGATAGGGTGGTATTTGTTAGTAGTAATGTAACATGTCTTTCTTTGGACCGCCAGCTCCAGAATAATGACATGGAGACTTCTTATTAATTACAAAAACTTGGCCTCAGCTTAGGTTTGTTCCCAGCTAGCTCTTAAAACTTAAATTAACCTGTTTTTTATTAATCTATGTTCTGTCATGTGGTTCATTACCTCTTCTTAATACCATACATCCAACTTCTGCATCTGGCTGATGAATCTCCTGCCTCAGATTCCTTCCCAGAGTTCCTACCTCTCCCTGGAAATCCTGCCTATTCTCTCTTGCCTAGCTATTGGCCATTCAGCTGTAAAAACTTCTAGAGCTCAGTTTCATGGCCTATCACCCTATAGCAGGAGCCATGTAAGTGTCAATACACCTAGGACACCTGCAATCTTATCTCAAAAAGATGATAGCTACATGAAGAGTCCCCTATGAATGTTCTAATACTTGATTATGCTGTTCTCTGTTTAGGTTTAAGTGTGGAAGATACCAACAGACCAAAGAAAGTATTCTGCCCAAGTCCAAGTGAACCGAGGAGTTTATCCAGGTTACTTACAGAAGGTGCCTCAGGCAGATGAGGTAAGACAGAGACACATCTTCACACAATACACAAAAAGATTTATCCCAACATGGTGAAGCTCTTGTGTACCCCCACAATTCTGTAAGTAACCTGGATAAAATCCTCGGTTCACTTGGACTTGGGCAGAATACTTTCTTTGGTCTGTTGGTATCTTCCACACTTAAACCTAAACAGAGAAGGAGCCGCCATAAGATCCAGCTGTGAGGAGCAATGGGGAAGAGCCCAGTCCATTGTGGGTGGTGACACCATTGGGTAGGTGTCTTGGGTTCTATAAGAAAGCAGGCTGAGCAAGTCATAAGGAGGAAGCCAGTAAGCATCATCCCTCCATGGCCTCTGCATCAGCTCCTGCCTCCAGGTTCCTACCCTGCTTGAGTTTCTGTTCTGACTTCCTTCAGTGAT
Organism: Sigmodon hispidus; assembly: GCA_004025045.1. Taxonomy (NCBI): domain Eukaryota; kingdom Metazoa; phylum Chordata; class Mammalia; order Rodentia; family Cricetidae; genus Sigmodon; species Sigmodon hispidus. The sequence goes on from PVIH01011483.1 coordinate 21,991, forward strand.
AAACTATGATGTGGAAATGTAAGCCCAATAAACCCTTTCCTCCTCAGCTTGTTTTTGGTCAGGGTGTTTATCACAGCAACAGAAACCCTGACTAAGACATCCATCAATAGGTCCCTCACCTCCTGCTAAAGCCCTATTTGGTATCAGAGTTCTGAAGGCTTCTGGCCTAATCTCACAGACTCAGCCTTCTGACCTAGCTCTCTTGTCCTGCTGCAATGTGAAGAATGATAAAAATAATTGGCTGCGCTAAAGTCTCAGGCAGAGATGGAGGCTATGAATCTAGAATTACAAGTCCACTGGCGTTTCGGGTCTCCTAGGCTGTTGTGGGTCTACACACAATGATCTCCTAGGCAAGTGGGCGGCAGAGTGAGCTATGCTAGGGTCTTTGTTTCTGTTCAGGGAGAAGATGTGTTAATTTCTCAGGTCTGGGCATCTTTGACATTCTCAAGCTTGAAGAGAGTCTCTGGAGATGTGACTCATTCACAGCATGCTTCATTACACAGAATGCCCTTTCTCCTAAGCTAAGCAGGGCATGGAGCTTTAGCTGGATCATTGCATGTTTCCCATGAGGATGCTAGCAAAGCAGGAGGTGACTGACATGAGCAGGCTGCACTGATGTATGGAATCATAAGGAGAGATGGCCACAGGATGAATAGTGAAGGAAACCCCAGATTTCATTGAGCTTGCTGGTGCTGGGGTTGAGAAAGGCAGGGAAAGGGAATGAATAGTCAGGTGAGTTCTTGTGTTAGGGGACAGGAAGGCAAGGATGAAGTTGCTAACGTCTAAGCAACCTTCTGCACTTTGTGGCATACCCTCTGTGCACTTATGCATCTGTGCATACATGCATGCATGCATGTGGAGGTCAGAGGATAACTCTTGGTGTCCTATCTCAAATGCCTTTCACTTTTTCTTGGGGACAGGCTCTCTCATTGGCTTGAAGTAGGCTAGGCTAGTTGGCCAATGGTGGTCTAGAAACCTGACTATGTCACATTTCACATTGCCATGATTGGGATTATATATGTGTACCACTCTGACTTTTGATGTGGGTTCTGGGAATTGAACTTCTATGCTGAAAGCCAAGGACTTTAGCAGCTGAACTATGTCTATTGTCCCTGATGGTGCTTTCTCAAAGCTGAATTTGACAGAGCACCCACAGAACTTGGGTTCCAATAATATGTTCTTGCCATGAAATCTCGCAAATGAGGTAGGTATGGTGGAATATGCCTGTAACCCTCTTCACGCTGAGGCAGGCAGGCTGCTGCGAACACTTTGTTAGAAGCTTGGGGTGCGTAGTGAATTTCCAAGCTAGCCTGTTCTCTGACCTACAAAGTGAGATTCTAGCTCTAAAAAATCATGTAAGTGAAATTGAATTATCCAATAGCAATATTTCTTTATTTCTGGCATCACATTTCCCCCTGGGTGACAAGTGGCAGTTTGTTGTGCTGTAAGTTGGGTTTCTCAAAACCTAGGAAATTTGAGAGTGTCAGTGCATGATCTCAGCAAAACTTGATTGATGTGTAGGTAGAGGTGGGGTTTGCCTTCAAATCTAAGTTATTTTTTCTCCCTCCTTCCTCTGCTGTGGGTCTCTACATTGATGCACTCATCAAACATTCACTGAGCATTTAGTAGGCACCGGCTGGAATATGGAGATGAACAGGGGAAATATAGTTCCTAACTATCCAGTATGACTGTGAATGAAGCGAAGAGGCCGTGTTCACTCATTGGCTCAATAAATATTTATAGAGTGCTTAGTGTTTGATCATCTCTGTGCTAGGCATTGAGAATAAAGGGGCAGACAGGCGAGAACAAATTACCCTTGCTTTTAGAGAGGCTGTAATGTGGGTGGGAAAGACGTTAAGCAAAGAAGTTCATTAAATGAAAACATAGTGACATAGCTTGAAAGGGACTCTCATGGTCCAGTTCATACAGGCGCATTTCCATATTATTCTGAGCTTCAGAATGTGTTCAATTTTGAGCCATTATGTAATTGGGAATGTGTATGTAAAACTAAATTTTGACTAATATTGTTGACAGGATCTAGGTGACAGACCTCTGGGCATGTATGTGAGGAAGTTTCTAGATTCGATCAGTTGAGGTAGGAAGATCCACCCAAAATGAATGTGACACTATTTGATGGGCTGTGTCTCAAACAGAGTCCAGCATTCGTCTCTCTCTGCTTTCAGACTGTGGATGTATGTGACCAGCTGCTTCATGTTCCTTCTGCTATGATTTCCCCCATGATGGATTTGTTCCCTTGAGCTGTGAGCCAGTGCGAGCCAGTGCCCTTTTTTCCTGAGGTTGCTTTGGTCACAACAATGGGAAGAGTTAACCAACATGGGGAGCCGTGTGCTTCCTTTCCTGCTTCATTTTTGAGAGGGATTAGATTTTGGGGTGGGGAGGGTATCAAGTGAATGCTATTGTTCCTGTTAGTCACACTTTCTTGCTGCCAAGAAACCCTGAGGGGGGTCAATGAAGCCTCAAGTGGGTGTCATCAGAAAGCCAAAGGCCATCTGTAGCACAGTGAACTGCAGCCATGGTTGACACTCTAGTTCCTTTGTGAGAAGTGGTTCCAGTCATTGTGGATAACTTTAACCATATGACTGTTGGGGAAGATTTTTACATTTGCTATCGAGAGTGAGGCTAGTGACTAAAAAGGAGCCACAGACACTATTGTTTTTGTCTACATGCAATGGGAGCTTTAACGTGCATACATGGGGATCTGACATATTCTGTTCTTTCCTTGTGCCCTCTAGCAACCAATGGAAAACACCATTCTCAAATCAACCTGCTCCATTGCATTCCCAATACTAGGCGTGGAGGACCCAAGGACCAGATGTTTTATGCTAGAGGGTTTCAAGAAAAATGTTGCTCTTTCTTTTCACAAACAACAATGACCTTAAAGCTTTTCTTTGTATCAGCCTTTAACTGATGCATATTTTTGTCTATTAGTGTTACTAGATTACAGCATTAATAGGAACATCAACTCCCACATTCATTCAAAATACACAACCAATAGGGGATTTGTGAAAAATTATGCTTTCCAAAAACAGATGGCTGCTTAAATGCCTTCTAGCTTATGTCAACTTTACTGTGATGTTACAGTTCCACTCTCAGGAGTTAAACTCTGCGCTCCCAACTTTGACCTGTGTCCCTTCTTTGACTTATAGGATTATCAAAGCCATACCAGCATGCTTAGAATGCAGTCGTTAGCTAGCTTAGCATCTCTACATCATGTCATGGAGCTAGTGGCCTTGTAAGATGTGCAGCTGTTCTGAGGCCACCAGATGCTACATCACCTGGAAAGGAATAAAGACCAAGAAACCAAAAGCATACCAGATACTGATAGAGAAGTAGATTTTCCAATCCTGGGTTTCTGAATGCTCAGCTGTATTCCTCAGCTCACAAAGCTTTTGCAATTGAATTGTAAAGGAAAGAAATGGTTAAGATACCAGGTTTCAAAAGTGATAGGTTACTTAGCAATAGGAAATGAAAGTCCCTTGTTCCTCCTCCAGGTATGTGTTTCTTTCTCCATGGCCTTGCTGACTTTAGTGAACAGAGCAAAGGGGAGGCATCTCCCACCCAGGTACCTGTCAATTCCATGCTCATAGAACACTTTGCTCAAGATTTCTTGGCTGTCACAGAGCCTGATAGATGTGTCAAGGCTGCAATGAGTCAGTGTAACCTAGAGAGTATTGGGCTCAATGTATTCAGTGTACTGTCAGGTCTAAGCTGGGAATGGAAGGAGCCTCAGACTTGGTGAGGTGATGCCAATTGACCCCACCTCCAAGGGGAGTATTCAGAATACTTAAATATAATCCCTCTAATAGTGGAGATGGATGTGCTCTACTGTTGAGGTATATCCCTAGACTTTAAAGAATATTTAAGATAAGATCTTGTTAAGTTATCCAGGCTGGCCTTAACTTTTGACCAACCTCTCAAACAGCTAGAATAGAGGTCTGGCTGAGTACACACTTGAATTTGGATGTGATGAAGTCTGGATGGATGTAAGAAGACTGTGTGGGGTTTTAACCTGTGCAGCTCATGACTACCAAGTAGTCATGATCTAAGTACTTGCGACATCTCAGCCTTTCTATACCCTTCATGTTGATATATATATTTTTGAGAGATATTTCTTTGTGTCGCTCAGGCTGGTTTCAAATTCATGGTTCTCCTCTGCCTTATCTCCTCAGTTGAAGGATTACAGGTCTGTACTCTGTACCCCCCCCCACACACACACCACCCCACATACTTGTATACACATGTGGCAGTCATAGGAGAGCTTTGGGTGTTTTTCCTCAGGAACTTTTTATTTTATTACATGGTGCTCAGCAGGAGTCAGAGTTCTTCACTCTAGCTTTGTTGAACCTGCCTCAAGGGGAGCTTAGCAAGTGGACTGTGCCTAGCTAAGGTTAGGCTTATCCAAGAAGCTGAAGATTTGCTACAAAAGGTTTCGGCTGTTCTAGTTATCTCCAGGTTGCAATGCCAATCCCCAAAGGCCCTTATGGGTAATGGTCCTCTGGACACCAAGGGGATTTTGGGGAGTAGTATGCAACATGGGCCCCTTTCTGTGGTACACCAAGCACATTCTAACCTGCAGAAGGTCACCTCTAAGTTTGACAAGTTCTTCCAACTCAGCCTTAAGTCACAAATGCTGGCACAGAGAACATAAGAATGAGAACCAGATAAACTTGTCTTCATCCTCTTTTTCTTTCTTTCTTTTCTTTTCCTTCTTTTTTTTTTTTTTTAGAATATTTAGTTCCTCTGGGCAAATTCTATCTTGTTTCAGGAAATGGTTGCAGGATTCACAGGAACTGCTGACAATCATTTGCCAAAAATAAGATCTTAGCAGAACTCCCCACACTTCCAATAAAAGATATAACCCCACGTTGTGTGCTAGATATTGCTAGGTCCTAACTTTTCCTTTGGGGAGGGAGTGAGAAGATGCAGAGCCAACAACACAGACCCCAGGAGTCAGTTGAAGAGCAAACTGCAGACTTGCTTATTCAATAATCAGGAGAACCTTATATACCCTCCTCCCGGCACCCAGGCTGTGTCATGATCTGATATTGCATGGCCATCTGTCATTGACTGGGCATGATCAGGACCTCGGACAGCACCTGTTGCTAGGCTGTCAGGCCGACTCCAGGTTGGCTCATAAGGAAGTACATTATATGCATGCCTTGGCAACTTGTATGAGCCAATTTTCTCAACCCTATGGGCCTGTGTTACTACAGTACTGTCCACATGTTTTGAAAAAGCCTATCAGAGTAGCCCAGAATTTGCCCAGTATGCCAGGCTCGCTGGGCAGTGAGGCCCATGGATCTGTTTTTTCTCTACCTCTCCAGCACTGAGAATTACAAATACAAAGTCAACCTGATCATTTTGTTCTTTTTTTAGATGTAGGTTATGAGGACTAAATTTTTTTTTAAACTTTATTTATTTATTTATTTGCCTTGGTGTTTTGCCTGGAACTGGAGCTACAGACAGTTGTTAGCTGCCATGTGGGTGCTGGGAATCGAACCCAGGTCCTCTGGAAGAGCAGACGGTGCTCTTAACTGCTGAGCCATCTCTCCAGCCCCGAGGACTAAATTTTTATTCCTTGTACTTTCAAAATAAACACTTTGCCAGTGAGCTGTCTCTCCAGTCCTCTTTCTTTTAACATTCTTCTTTAATATACTTCTCCACTGGACAAATAGGGAGGGTGAAGCTCAGGAAAGCTGACACGATCTGCCTAAAGACTTTGGCTGCTGGTAACAGCACTGACCGATCAAGTCTGGTCACCAAGATCAGCAGGATTTGAGGAAATTACTTAGAAATGTTCATTCTAAGTAAACACTGAGGACGCATGATTTTAATCTTGAAAGTGCAGCAAAGAACTTGACCTTGAACACCATGCTAATTCTGCAAATCCCACCAGGTCTTGGCAAACAATGGGCATATCACGTCGTTCCTTCCCTTTCCTCTTGGACGTTCTTCTGTTTCCAGCACATATGTTCCTCTGTTCTGGAGTTTTTCCTGACAGAAGCAGGAGGTTTTTGACAAACAACTTTAATATTCTTTGCTTCTCTGTAGCTGGCTCTAATAATCCTGCAAGCTTACAAGGTCACAGTGAAGATTAAATCTGAGGCATCTGAGGCAGGTTTTGACACATCATTATTTAAATCCTGAGCTGCTGGAGGGCTCCCATCCCCAAGAGCCCTGATTCACTGTCCAAATGAACACCCCAAATTCTACAGGGTTGCTGAACAGAGAATCTGGAGTCCTGAGGGGAAATGTCTGCCCTGCCTGCTTGGCATGGCAAGGCCCTCACTTTCTGTTACAGAAGCGTTCCTGCCTGTGGGGAGAATGATGATTTCAGGAAACCTGGGTCCTATCTAGTTTATTGCTGTGGGCTGTAGAATTTCATCTAATCGTCATAAATCCTTCCATAATTTTTACTTACATGTTATTTATTTCTTATTGTCTTTAAAAAATATATTTATTTTTAATTTGCATGTATACCATGTCTGTGTGGGTCTTGAAGAGCCCTGAAAAGGGTGTCAGATCTCCTGTAGCTAGAGTTATAGGTAGTTGTGAGGCAAACAGTGTGGGTGCTGGAGACTGAACTTATACCCTCTGCAAGAGCAACAAGTGCCCTTAACTACTGAGCCAGCTCTTCATCCAGTTCTGTTTTACTGTTTTTTTTTGAGATAGATGCTCTTTAAAGTAAAATGTATATATACATTTTTTACAGTTTGATAAAAGTTTTCAACTGTATGGTCCAAATAGGCATAGCCATAATCAAGAGAGGGGATATTCCTATACTCCTGAGGGGCCCAGCCCTCTTGGAATTGTAAAAGCCCACACTTTACCTGAACTGACACATTGATTGCTTTCCTTCCTTCCTTCTCTCCCTCCCTCCCTCCTTCCTTTCTTCCTTCCTTCTTTCTTTCTTCCTTCCTTTTTCTTTTTTCTTCTTCCTTTTTTTTGGAGACAGACTTCATATGGAGCTCTGGCTGTCCTGAAACTTATTCTACATACCAGGATGGCCTCTAAGTCACAGAGATCTGCCTGCCTCTGCCTCCCAAGTACTGGGATTAAAGGTGTATACCACTACACCCAGAGTTATTTTCTCTCTCTCTCTCTCTTTCTTCCTTCTTTTCCTTTACCTCCCTCACTCCCTTTCTTCTCTTTTCTTTTTTTACATGGGTTGTGGGGATAGAACTCATATCTTTCTATTTTGAAGGAAAGCACCATAAACTGAGCAATTTCCCTGACCTTTATAGGCTCTACAACATAAATGTTCCATCTCCCAATATTGCTATGTAGATTTCTAAGCTCCCAGTGTATTTGAATGATCTGTTTAAATCACATATAAACCATAGCACAGGACAGCCATTTGCTGTTCTTTTAATGATACTTTCTTATGTAAAACTTGAGAGGAGAGAGAGAGAGAGAGAGAGAGAGAGAGAGAGAGAGAGAGAGAGAGAGAGAGAGAACAGACTGGACCTAATATCCTTTCCATGGGCACCTATCTACTGACTTAATTTCCTTATACTAAGTCATACCCCTTAAGTAAAATTGTTTTGAATTTTGGGTTTGCCCTCTCATTCCCCAAAGAGGCTTCATGGTTACAAAGTTGTTCAGTGAGCTCCAAAGGACAAACTCATCCCAGAGGTAGACTCCTAGGAGCATGACTTTGAAGACAAGCCTAGGCTAGCTCATTTAGCTTTTCCCTCAAGCTACCTTGATTTACTTGAAGTCAAAGAATATGAGTTGTATCTCAGATCAGCTATTAGCTTATGAGAGATAAGAATGTGATTGTCCTGGTGTGCCAGGGAAAGCCTCCAAGAGTCACAGCTTTCTTAGGCATGTCACAGGCTCAGTTTTTTACCCCCTAAATCAGTAGTCATAGTATTCATTTACTGTAAAAGTCAGCTAGCAAAAACTTTAGGCTCTGCAGGCCATTTAGTCTCCATGGGGACTATCAGCCTCTGTCTTTACAGCATCCATTCATAATGCATAAATTAATAGATGTGCTTCCCTCTAGGCATGTATGACAATCCTATCACCACCATGGAGCAGAGGAGATGCTGCCTCTGTAGTCATGGCAATACTCAGAATAATATAGTGATAGCCAGGTCCATGGTAATAATACTCCACACTGAAAGGAGAAATGAGAAAGCGACATGACCCTGACTTGCAATTTCAGGTATTATGCCCTCCTGCCTCCCAGCTGTATGTGATAGCGGGAGGTGCTAGAATGCACAGGAGTTGGGAGGAGGGTTAGTGAGAACAGGACTCTGATACAGCATCCAAGAGGTCATGATTCATGATGGGTGGGTCTCTGCGGTGTTGTATTGTTTTTAGCCACCCACTGCATTATTTTGATTTTTATTGCTTGTATGAAGACCATGACCAAAACCAACTTGGAGAGGAACAGATTCCTGAAGGCAGAAACTGCAGCATAGGCCAGGGAGGCATGCTGTTTCCTGACTTGTTCCTGTTTTCTATTTCTGGGAACCTCCCTCATCAGTCATTAATTAGAAAATACAACATTGACTTGTGTACGGGTCATTCTGATTAAGCCATTTTCTCATTTGAGATTCCTTCTTTTCAGATGACTCTAGCTTGTGTCGAGTTGATAAAAACAAAACAAAACAAAACAAAAAACTAACCAGGACACCCATACTTCTGTAAGCAAATCATCACCTATGCTTTTGTTACCCCAAGTTCATTGGTTCAGCAAGCTAGACTTGAGTGGAATGATACTGGTGTGCTCTGTCTTGGATGTTTTGTTCCAGGGAAGTGATGTAACAGCCTATTGGGGAAGCCCAGAGTGGGCCCAACCATCCTTGACTGTGCTCCTGGAGATGCTGTGGTTCTTGTGCTATGGCCTTCCTTTTCTCAGAGGAAATTTTATCTCAAGTCTCACTGACCTGCACAGGACAATTCCTAGTTGTGATCCCAGAAGATATCTTTATGCATTGTCTTGTCTTTGAGTCTAGACTATCGGGGTCTGGGGTCATGGATTCTTTCTACCTAGTTTGTCCTAGTGTTTTACTTATCTGTTTTGTGTTTTATTATTACTGTTATGCATATGTGTGTGCACATATGTATATGTATCATGGTACACGTGTGAAGGTCAGAGGACAATTTTGTGAAACCAATTCATTCTTTTCACCCTTTATATGGGTTTTGGGGATTGAACTCAGCTTATCAGCTTTGTTCCGCAAGCTCCTTTACCTTCTGAGCCATCCTGCTGGCCCCAGGATTTTTACTTAAACTTGGTCTTCAGGGTCAGCACTGTAATCTAATAGAGCAGCATCTGTTGCTAGGTGACAGAGAAACATGATGTGGGATAGCTAGCAGTGGTGCTGTGTGGGACACTGAAGGTCCAGTCCTGTTTGCACAAGAGCCAGAAAAATACCAGAAACCCCTATCTGGTTATACTATTTTATTGTTGCTATAGCTACTGTAGGTAGAAATCTGCTACTGTAGGCAGGGGCTCATAACTATTGTCACCTATGAATTATCTCAGCTAGACATAGCATTTTTAATAAACCAGTCACTACTGAGGGAAATAGTGACAATGGAGTGACACATGAAACATTGCTCAGTGGATGGGTGAAGCTTCCCGGGTAGGCACCTGACAACATGCCCTCAAACCAGGCTGCGGTGTGAGCCTTGGGGCTGTTAGCACCCCCTCCATCTCACATGACAGTGTGGCCATGCACCCTGACATTTTCCTGTGTCTTTTTTGGGAGGGGTATTTAAATTCAGGGGCATAAGGGCTGATGTTGAGATATTTATGCCCTTTTGATAACTGCTGCTTAAGCTGCTTCTTGACAATTTCCAATTAAGCAAGGATAATAAGTTGCAGAAGCAGGGTGGATTTGGGTGCCTTTCCTGTGGCATGTCACATCTGAAAAAGCTACATCCTGTAACTCACAAAAACACTTTTCAGAACTGTCTCTGTGAAGTCACCTTGGCTGTTGCTCCAGAGGAGTCGGCTAGGCTAACACTTCCTCCTTTTTTCCCTCTTACTGTAAAACTATTTTTAGGTATAAAATTAATTGTAGGGAAATTCAGATTAAAGGGATTGTGTTTCTCTGCAGTAAACTTTACCCTTGGCTTAAGATACTAAGTAGTGGGTGGAATTTGAATTCTGGTCTTCTTCTTCTTCTTCTTCTTCTTCTTCTTCTTCTTCTTCTTCTTCTTCTTTCTTTCTTTCTTTCTTTCTTTACAAAACTATACTTTCTAGGAATTAAAAGGCAAACAAAAAAATCAACAGTAATAGTAATAAAATAATAGGGAAAAGAAACTAAGAGGTTTGGTGATAGATTTTTGATCATGGTGACTTGTGTCTGCAGAAGGGTGTTACTATAGGGCAGTATTCAGTAAGCTATTGGCCATGTATGACTAGATGTAAGTGGCTGGTACAGAGCAGAAATTTAATGGTGAGAGTCTCCTGCCTGAGATTCATCCATCCCATACCCCCTTTATGATGCTTAGCTTTAGTTGTCAAATTGATACAACCTGGAGTTGCCTGGGAAGAGCATCTCTGTGATTGGGTTGGTCCTCAGGCATGTCTGTGGTAAAATTGTCTTAAATACTTGATGTTGAAAGAGAGACTAGCCTATTGTGGGTGGCACAATTTTCTAAGTAGAGGGTCCTGAACTGTGTAAAGGTGAAGAAACTGAACTAAGCACAAGCAAGCCAGCAAGGAAGCATGCCTGCATTTATCCCTTTGCTTTTGTTTGAGGATGTGATGTGAACAGCTATCCCATTAGCTTGGATTATAAACCAAAATCATCTCACTCTATCCTAGGTTGCTTTTTGTCACAGTGTTTTATCACAGCAACAGAAATCAAACCAAAATATCCTTGCAAAACATCATTAAATGGTATTAAAAAATAAATACAAACAGGCCACCATACAAGAGCATTAAGATAGAAGCAAATCATGCTTCCCATGTGGAGTCCTGGCTTTTGATTGCTTTGGGTCTTTGGTTAAAGTCACTAACATTTTGGACTGTGGACGGGTTATGATTAGTGGGAACAGTGTGTTGTGTACTTCAACTAATTTGGACTTGTTTGGTTAGCAGACCCAGGTTTCCTAGATAGATGTGGACAATGTCCAATGTCTTAAGACTCGGTCTCAATGCCTCTTTAGCCATAGGCTAGTGACTGACACAAGACCTAGTCTAGCCCAGTAGGAGAAGCTGCAGTCACATTGGGAAGAGGCAGATAATGTGTACTGGACTGGTTTACTTTCTGTGCTCACTGGGGAAAAGGAAATGTTTATAGTGAGATGTGATCATGTGATCTGCCTGTGTGTGGCTTTGACTAGAAGGACAGGGTGGTTGAAAGAGTGGAAAGGTGGAGGTTGAAGGTGAGAACTTCTTAGGAAAGAAGATTTGAACAGAACATGGCACCTGCTGGGAGCTTCATGCTTTACCTTAAGATTCCTGAAGGTTTGTTAGTACTGTTTTTCCTAGATTCATAGTCAAGAGAAAAGGAGTGATGTCATCCATTTCTATTTTTTTTTTTGTATTTTGAAAATCAATATCAAACTTTATATAAAAAAGCAAAACATTCAGGATAGCCTAAAAAACACATACAGTAATAAAACTTCTCTTTTCCCTAAAATACATGAAACATAAAAGATAAAAATCTAAAGCTCCTCAAGCCAGGTTAGGCTCAGCTACAGATAAAGAAAGAACAGTAAGTCACAGCTAATGCCCACGGATGCACTATGGCCACCACAATACCAGTGATCTGAGGGCTGGACACAGTGGCACTAGCTTGTGGCAGTAAGGGACATGGTATTTACTATTTATCAATCCTGGCCTGTTCTCAGCTGTCTTTAGATCCACAGTCCCACGGAGGTCACTGAGTGTCAGCAACGAACAGTACTTCTCATCCTCCATCTTGGGCATTTCTCCACAGAGAACCTCTTCTTAGCTCCATTTTTGAATTGTGTTACCCCTCTGGGAGTCAATAAAAGCTTCAAATGCATCTATATTCTGCTTGCTTGTCCTGCTTGATTTTCAACTTTGTTTTCCAGCTGTGAAAAACATATGTACGAGCGGCAGTAATTGGGAGTTTAATAATTTTTTGATGTTTCTTCTGGTGTTTGGGAAATCCACTGAGAATGAGACATATTTTTCTTCAATGTTTCCCTATTCTGTGCTGAGGCTGTCTGTGCTAAAACTACACAAGAGTTTCCCCTCTCTCTCTCTCTCAAGCCAGGCTAACTTTGAAGACATTGCCTTTTTAAAGATGATGTGTATTGCTTCTTTATTTTCTCTTTTTGTTTTTATTGCTGTAGTTCTGTACATTTTTCCAGGTCATTTTAGAAATAAACTATCCATGGGGACAGAAACACCAGAGTCAGAGCTTCAGACATGACTGTCGTCTCTTGTGAGAGTGTAGCTCTTGTGGTTCTAGTGGAAGCCTGCAGTTTTCACTTCATGTTATTTGATTACTGGGTCGTCAAAATGACACCAGCTATTGGACTGACTCCCCAAAGCTTGAGAAAAACAGAGAAATTGTGACTCATGCTGTTATCACATCCTGGAAGTTCCCACCACACCTCTGAGGAAAGGTTTGAAAGGCGTGAGTGAATTCTCTGACTTACTTACAGGAGACATGTGGTGCTGTGCCACCCAGGGTCACCATGTGTGAGTTTAGGTTGGAACAAACCTACATTCTTCTATTTATTCCTTCCTTGGACTGTTCTCACCATCTACCCCATAGGCAGTGTGATGGCTAATCTTCATTGTAAGTTTTCTGGATTTGAATTCACCTAGGAACACCTCCTATTAGTCTGAGAATGTTTCTGCACAGACTTTAACTGAGACTCAACTGAGATGTGAAAATTGGCAGTACCTTCCCATGGGTCGGGGGTCCTAGACCTAATAAAAAGGAAACAACAACAGAATGCATGAATCCTTACATTCATTTCTCTGTGTGTCTTGACTGTGGATAAAATGTGACCAGCAGCCCCATGCTCCCACCACCATGAATTACCACCATAAAGGACTGTTTTCCCTCAGACAGTATGCCCAAATAAATCATCTCTCTGGTCCCTGAATCTGTGTTTTAGCACATAATTTACAGATAGAGAAATTGAGGCTCAGAGGCTCAGTGGGATGCCCAGGCCCTTTAGAGACTCATTGTTATTCTTGGACTGGGCCTGACCTGCCATCTTCTTGAACTTTTTCTTGGTTCAGTTTAACAGCATTTTAGACCCTACAGGAGGCCAGCCTTTTCCTATGCTTCATGGTCACCTTTCTGCTGTGTTATGTGGAGCTGAGCAGTCCCTAGAGTTCTGGGGCACTAGCCTGATATAATTTTATACTTTGATGGGTCATTGAAGAGAGCCTCAGAGTTCACTTTGGAATTTTCCACAGAATGGCTTAGCCCAGATGTCTACTCTGAGGTTCAGCATCTGGAAGATTGTCTTCTCCTTCCCTATGCATAGCCTTGATTGTCAGGCATCTTTGAGCAAGGGTAAATTTGACTTCTCTACTTTGGAATTATCTGACGGTAACAGAATTCTCAGACTCACAGGTACATGGATAATTAGGACCCTTGTTAATCATTCTGTGTCCTTCTCCCCTCCCCCACCCCAGCAATGAGATTCACACAGATTAATTACTGCCTGCTATAAATAAATGCAGAGAAAAGCAATCTGCATAGGAGAGGCAGAGGGTAACTGTCATTTAATATAGCACAGCTTTCCGCACACCTGTTCTCCCCTCGCCATCACCATGGAAACCACACTTTATAAGAGAAGCTATGCATAATTAGCATGGATGGAGGTCTATATCAATCAGAATAATTTGGAAGAATACTAAAAGCCCAAAGGAGCAGGCAAAACTACTTGTCTCAGTAGGAAGGGATCAGATCTCCACTGTGTGGTAAATGAGGAGGCAGTTACAGTAGGAAATCAGCAAAACCAGAGATTCTGGGTCAGCTGAAAAATGGGGAGGCAGCCTGCCTGCTCAGGAGAGAAAGAAAACTTTGTCGTTGAGTTTGCTTTTCTTTGTCAATGCTACTTAGAACTGCATGAAGGGAATGAGAACCAAACAAACAGATACACACACTGCAAGGTGCCAATGCTGGAATGGGAGGATGTTGATTCTGAGTGTGGGGTGGTTGCACATAGAGGGGACCTCGTGTCACTGTTGGCAGTGAGGTTGGGGTGAGGAGCATTGGCAGGAGGGTCAGGGTGCTGAGTGTGGGGTTTCTCTAAGAAACAGTGGACAGATTTCTATAGAAGTACATGATCTTAGTGTTGAAACCACTAAATGGTTTCTGAGTGTGGGAAGGGACCTTAGATTGCTTTTTCATGCCCTAGTTTTTGGAGGAGGAAAGGGAGTCACAGAGGGAAGAAACAGGCTGGAGGATTCAAAGCCAGTTGGCAGTCTTTCTGAGAACAGGGCTCAGTTCCAATTCTCCTTCAGTACTGTTTGCTGGACCACAGTTTGCTCATCTAGAACAGGAACTCATAGATCCTTTTCTAGAGTAGGGAAGATGCTGGGTACCCAGCAGACACTGGCCTTCTGTCTTCTGTAGTTTCCTTCTCGTGTAGACATGTATTTTTAGTGCAGAGGGCCCAGCCTTCTGCCAGTCACAGAGACTGGGAATGAGATGCAGAGTCAGCAAGAAAAACATACAGACTCCTCCCGCCCCCCCCCCCCCCCCCCCCCCCCCCGGACTAAAGCATCCTTTCTGTCCCATTATTATGGTTTTTTGCCATTGTTCTATTTTTAAATTTTATTTATTTATTTATTATTTGCCCTTGTTCTATTTTATTCTTTTTTGTTCTCTTCTCTGACGTTTCTCTTCCTTTCCTGGTGTTCTCTATCTCTCGTCTTTAATTTTTTTCCCTTAGAGCTTCTGTTCCCCAGCAGAATATTTCAAGAAATATAAAAGTTACAATGTAGTTACATTTCATTTTAAATGAATGATTACAATGAATATAAGTAGAAAACCCCAGCATGTTTTCATATGCCTTACATGAATAAAAATTTTACATATTGCAGGAGAAAAGCTAGTTGTCCCAAGAACCCACTCACATTCATGTCCAAGCAACTTGTTATATATATATATACAGGGGGAGAAGCAAGGTATTTTTCTCAGCCAGCTCTTTTGCTGGCAGGCTGCTTTTTGTGGTTATAAAGAAAGGACCTATCATTTTATTATTTGTATTAAAAAGTAATCTTATAAAAAATTCTTAAAAGGATGACAAATCTAAGCTTTATAGATGAGCAATCAGTAAGCTCTACTTTAAATCTTCAGGGTACATACCCATTTATTAACTTTTTTTTATTTTACATACCAACCACAGTTCCCTCTCCATCTTCTCCTTCCATTCACACCCCTAGGTTCCCCCACCACACCCCATCCACACCTCAGAAAGGGTAAGGTCTTCCTTGGGGAGCCAACAAAGCCTGACATATCAAGTTGAGGTTAGATCAAGTCCTTCCTCGCTATATCAAGGCTGAGCAAGGTTTCCCTCTATAGAGAATGAGCTCCACAAAGCCAGTTCATACACTAGGGATACATCCTGGTCTCACTGCCAGATGCCCATCAACTGCCCAAGCCACAGAACTGTCATCCACATTCAAAGGGTCTAGTTCAGTCCATGCAGGTCCCCAGCTGTCAGTCCAGAATCAGTGAGTGCCCAGTAACTCAGGTCAGCTGTCTCTGTGTGTTCCCCATCATGATCTTGACCCCTTTGCTCATATAATCTCTTCTTCCTTTTCTCAGCTGGACTGAGAGCTTGGGCCAGTGCTCAGCTGTGGGATCTCTGCATCTGCTTCCATCAGTTGCTGGGTGAAGGTCCTATGATAACCATTAGTGTGCTCATTAATTTGATTATGGGGAAAAGCCAGCTCAGGCACCCTCTCCACTATTGCTTAGAATCTTAGCTGGGATCATCCTTGTGGATTTCTTGGAGTTTCCCTAGCACCAGATTTCTCCCTAACACCCAAATGACTCACTCCCTCTACTAAGAAATCTCTTTCTTTGCTCTCCCTCTGTTCCTCTCCCAACTTGCTCTTCCCATTCCCTCATGTTCCCTTCCCAGCTTCCCTTACCTCCACCCACCTGTCCACGCTCCCAATTTACGCAGGAGATCTTATCTGTTTCCTCTTCCCAGGGAGATCCATGGATGTCTCTTTTAGGGTCTTCATTGTTACCTAGTTTCTCTGGGCTTGTGGACTGTAGCCTGGTTAGTTCTTGTTTTATGTCTAATATCCACTTATGAGTGAGTATATACTGTGTTTGTCTTTCTGGGTCTGGGTTACCTTACTCAGGATGGTTTTTCTAGTGTCATCTATTGGTCTGCAAATTTCAAAATTTTTTTCCTACTGAGTTCATTTTGTAAATGTACCACATTATTTTATTTTATCCATTTTTTTTTGATCGATAGGCATCTAGGTTGTTTCCAGGTTGTAGCTATTGTAAATAATGCTGCTATAAACACAGATGAGTAAGTGTTTTATGGTATTAATGTGCATCCTTTGGGTATAGACCAAGAATGGTATGGCTGGATTGTAAGATAGATTGATTTTCAGTTTTCTGAGGAATTGCCATATTGATTTTCAGAGTGGCTGTACAAGTTTACACTCCTACTAGAAATGGAAGAGTGTTTTCCTTGCTCCACATTCCCTCCAAGCACAGGCTGCCATCAGTGTTTTTGATCTTAGCCATACTAAGAGGTATAAGATAGTTTCTCAGTGTTGTTTTGATTTGCATTTCCTGATGGCTAAGCATGTTGATCAGTTCTTTAAATGTCTTTTGGTCATTTGAGATTCTTCTGTTGAGAATTCCTGCTTAGATCTGTACCCCATTTTTCAATTGATTGTTTGGTATTTTGATGTCTAGTTTCTTTAGTTCTTTATATATTTTAGAGATCAGCCTTCTGTCAGATGTAGGGTTGGTGAACATCTTTCTCATTCTGTAGGCTGCCATTTTGTCCTTTTGGCAGTATCCTTTGCCTTGCAGAAGCTTCTCAGTTTCAGGAGGTCCTATTTATTAATTGTTGCTCTCAGTGTCTGTGCTACTGGTATAATATTTAGGAAACTGTCTTGTGCCAATACATTCAAGGTTATTTCCCATTTTCTCTTCTATCAAATAGATTTATGTTGTCATCTTTGGTCTACTTAGACTTGAGTTTTGTGTAGGGCGATAGATATGGATCTGTTTACATTTTTCTATATGCCACCATCCTGTTATGTCAGCATCATTTGTTGAAAATGCTTTCTTTTTTTCCATTGTATATGTTTGGCTTCTTTGTCAAAAATCAGGTGTTCATAGTTGTGTAGATTAATGTCAAGGTCTTCAATTTGATTTCATTGATCCATGTGTCTGTTTTTATGCCAATATTAAGATGTTTTTATTACCATAGTTCTATAGTATAGCTTGAAGTCAGGGATGGTGATGTCTCCAGAAGTTCTTTTATTGTATAGAATGTTTTGGCAATCCTGTTTTTTTTTTATTTTCCCATATGAAGTAGAGTATTGTTCTTTTGAGGTCTGTGAAAAATTGTGTTGGGATTTTGATGGGGATTTCATTGAATCTGTAGACTGCTTTTTGTAGTATGAGGTTTCTGACTTGTCCAGCTGGTGGTCCAGACCCATAGACCTGCAATCCTAGATTGACTATCCCCAAATAATCATACAAAGGCTTATATTAATTTCATGATGGTTGGGCAATGGCTTAGACATATTGCTAGCTAGCTCTTTCATCTTAATTCAATCCATCTCCATTAATTTGTCTTGCCATGTGACCCATGGCTTACCTATTTTGTTACATCTTGCTTCATGGGTGACTGGATTGTGTCTCTCTGTGACTTCTCCATTCTTTCCCATCTATGCTTCAATTTCCTGCCTACTTCTTTTTTTTTTTTTTAAAAAAAAAAACTTTATTTATTTATTTGCCTTGGTGTTTGCCTGGAACTGGAACTACAGACAGTTGTTAGCTGCCATGTGGGTGCTGGGAATCGAACCCAGGTCCTCTGGAAGAGCAGACGGTGCTCTTAACCGCTGAGCCATCTCTCCAGCCCCTCCTGCCTACTTCTAAGGTGCCTGCCATAGGCCAAACTAGTTACTTTATTCCCAGCATATAGAAAGACATCCCACATCACTTTTGGTAAGATTGCCATTTTTATTCTGTTGATCCTACCTATTCAAGAGCATGGGAGATCTTACCATTTTATAATATTTTCTTCAATTTCTTTCTTCAGTGACTTAAAATTCCTGACATATAGGTCCTTCACTTCTTTGGTGAGAGTTACCCCAAGATATCTTATGTTATGTGTGGCTATTTTAAAGAGTGATGTTTCTATGATTTCTTTTTCAGCCCATTTATGCTTTGTATAGAAGAGGGCCATTATTTTTTTCTTTTAGTTAATCTTGGATCCTGCCACATTGCTGAAGGTTTTTTTTTTTTTATCAGCTGTAGGAGTTCCCTGGTAGAATTTTTGGGGTAACTTATGTATAAATCATATCATCTGCAAATAGCAAAAGTTTGCCTTCTTCCTTTCCAATTTGTATCCCCTTGATCTCCAAATGCTGTATTATTGCTCTAGCTAGAACTTTGATTACTATTTTGAATAGGTATGGAGAGAGTGAACAGCCTTGTTTTGTTCTTGATTTTAGTGGAATTGTTTTGAGTGTCTCTCCATTTAATTTGCTGTTGGCTTTCTGTGTATTGTTTTTATTATGTTTAGGTATGTTTCTTGTATCCATAATCTCTCAAAAATCTTTATGATAAAGAAGTATTAGATTTTGTCAAGAGCTTTTTTAACATCTAATGAGATGATCATGTGGTTATTTTTTCAGTTTGTTTATTTGGTTGATTACATTAACACATTTTTGTATGTTGAATCATCCCTGCATTGCTGGGATGAAGCCTACTTGATCATGGTGGATAATATTTTTTATGTATTCATTGATTTGGTTTGCCAACATTTTTGCATCAATGTTCATTAGGGAGATTTCTTTGTTGCATTTTTGTGTGGTTTGGGTATCAGGGTGACTGTAGCCTCTTAAGAAGAGTTTGGCAATGTTCCCTTTGTTTCTATTGTGTGAAACAATTTGAAGAGTGTTGGTATTATTTCTTTGAAAATTTGGTAGAATTCTATGCTGAAGCCATCTGGTTCTGGGCTTTTTTGGTTGGGAGAAATTTAATAACTGCTTCTATTTCCGTAGGGGTATATATCTGTTTAAGTTGCATCAACAGTTTGTATCAGGAAGCCGAGGACAAAAATGGGTACAGAAATTAATCATCACTTTTGATCACCAACCTACTCTAAAAGAGTATATCGGTCAGCAATAGTCAAGCTGCTATTGTTTCTGTTCCTTGACCTCAACACGTTCCTTGTTCAACAATTAAAAATGTATCTTTATACTTCAAATTGTTCCCCAAGATGTTTCTACTTCAAAACCATTAACAACATGCCTTAGCTAACCTTACTAACAACCTACATATCTAAATTTTTTCTAAGGATAGTAGTCGAATCATAAATCTGCTCCAGCAGCAATTCTTGGAAAAAATCAATCATTATTATTTAAGCACTAGTAACTCTGTCCAATGAGGGGCTAGAAACCCCCTGAGAATTTTCATACAACTCATATATTATGAGGGATGTGGTGTCCACAAAGGCAACAACAATCAAAGGTATGTTCAAGGACAGCATTTGGTCCTCAGGACATACAGTCCTCAGGGCTTTATCTCTCCAAGGCTCCCTCAGGTGTGGCTTTGCTAAATACCTAGCCATGCTCCATAAGTTCCAATGCTGCCTATTGGTCCCCTGTCATGGC
The DNA here is from genome assembly GCA_004025045.1 of Sigmodon hispidus. NCBI lineage: Eukaryota > Metazoa > Chordata > Mammalia > Rodentia > Cricetidae > Sigmodon > Sigmodon hispidus. Next base: position 41,810 of record PVIH01011483.1, read on the forward strand.
CCCCAATCCAATATTATATGATTAATGCTCCTTTATTCAGAAAGCATCCATTTTTAGCAAAGGGAAATTATTATGCTCAGGACACACAAAATTTTCTGTACACTATAAATTTCCTAGTATACACTAGAGATTATTATTCACATTAATAAACATTTATTTATTCAACATGCGTGCATCACCAGCTTGGTGTGCATCAGCTTTGTTTCAGCGGCTGGATGCAGCCATGACTGGGGCATCATGCTTTGTTTTGTAGAACCTATAGTCTATTGAGGAAACAAGAGATTCTAGCCCAGGATCAAATGAGTACCATTTGAAGTAGCAAAAAAGTGCAGAGTTGGAAGTGAGTAGCCCTCAGGCTTGGGCTAGGATTTTGGAATGTATCTTAATTGCTGAAATGTGCAGAGATCATAAGTGGGAAGATGATGTGGTTGGAGTCGTTGCTATAGGGGATTTTGGCTGTCCATCAATTTGGGTCTAGTGTAGGCCAATGAACCCTTCCCAGTAGCTTCTGCTGTCCTCATGATAAAGTGAGAATTTGTAGCTCGGGTCCAGGTCATCTATCTTAGTTTCTGTACTATCCTGCTTCCCTTTGTGGTACTGCTAGCAATCAAAAGAGAGGCTGACAGCAATGCAGAGGGAATAACAGTAAATATTTATAAATCAGTCCTTACAATGTACCTGGTGTTATGCAAATTGCTGTGTGATGTTTAACTCATTAACTCTTCAAAACATAGAAACTATCATTAAGTTGATTTTGCAAATGAAAAAACTAAGGAGAGACATGAAGTTGGTTTTTTTTCCCAAGGTCAAATACCTAATTGAATGATGGTGCTAGGAGTTGAAACCAAAACCTATTTATGCCATTAACCTCTGTGTTAATTTGATATATCACTAGTGTCAGTATGTTAATAGAGAAGGCTTAATTTCTATAGTTAATTCTACATTAAGAGAAGCAAGAAACAGAAAATAACACTGTACTGTGTCTCTTATGTGCAGAAAAATAAGGAAGACCCAATAATCTCCTTTGGTCTGCACAGATTTTACACCTCAGATTCTCACTGGAATTTGAATTCTTGCATGGTGAAAGAGATCTGCTCTTCATCTTTGGATGAAGAGATGTCGATTCAGAGAAGTTAGATAACAAGGTGAGGCCATTGACTCATGGCGCTTCATAAGAGTATAAGACGCCTTTCATGCCACAGGTGGCCTGCCCTTTGCCACTGGTAGCAGCTTTTTTATAGAGATAGGGTCTCATCTATTCTTTGTTGGCCTTGAACTTTCAATCTTCCTGTTTTAATCTCTTGAGTACTGGGATTATAGGTGTGTGCCTCCATGTCCAGTTTATGTGATGCTAGAGTTGTAACTTGGGGCCATCTGCATATTAGGTAAGCACTCTACCAAGTTATAGCTCCAGCCCATAATAACATCTTAAGAGGCTCTTCAGGGGGAATATAAGAACTTGCATGTTGTGGCATCTGGGGGTATATTTCCCAGAACTTTCAAGGGACTTAGTGGCTGTCTTGCAATGTTATACTTTGTCTTAACAGACACGTTCTCCTACTTGGGGTGCCTGACAGGATCCCACTCTGACTGATTGGGTTTGTTGCTCGCTAGATGTCACACTGTCCTTGTGCTCATCCTCTTGTTCCAGCTCTTCCTTGTCATTGGTGGTAGTGCCATCCTTCCTATTCGAGGTCTACCTTTGCCAAGATTACCAGGTTTAAAAATGGCATCCTTCAGTGTCCCCACCAAGAGCCAGTAAAGATTTCTCCTTTGCTAAGGAATCGTGGTGTCCTTTCCCCTCAGTCTGAGTCCTGCTTGCCAGGTTATTTCACCACTGTAACGATCATTTATCTGACCATGTGGCCTTCAGTGCTTACTGTGCTCATTTGCAGGTTGAGTTGCTGGCACCGTCTTCCTTATTAATTCAGTTTTCAAGGGCTCGCTGTCTGGGGATGTTGAAAAGTTAGAGATTTTCAGGAATATAATGCAAACTTCTTGAGTGTTGTGCAAGGAGAACAAAGGATGACCTTGGGCATCTCTGTGTATTTGTAAAGGTTAAGCTGAACCCTTGACCCTATTCTAATTCTTAGGGACAATGAGGATTTGTCACACTTTTGTCACAATTTTATTGTCAACTTGACACTTAAATCTAGAGTCACCAGGGAACTTCAGCTGAAGAATTGCTCTGATGAGATTGGCCTATGGCCACATCTATAAGGGATTGTCTTGATTGCTAACTGATGTAGGAGGGTTAAGCCTCTCTGGCAGGTGGTGCCTGGATATATAAAAAAGCTAGCTGAACATAAGCTAGTGAGCAAGCCAGTAGACAGCATTCCTCCATGGCAGTAGCTCTCAACCTTTCTAATGATGTGACCTTTAATGAAGCTCTTCTTGCTGTGCTGACCTCATCCATAAAATTATTTTCATTGCTACATCATAACTGTAATTTTGCTACTGATAGGAATCATAGTGTAAACACCTGTGTTTCCCAATGGTCTTAGGTGACCCATGTTGTAGTTTGAAGTTTCTGGCCCTGAGATCTGGACTAGCAGTCCCAAATAATCACACAAAGGTTTATATTAATTACATGCTGCTTGCCTATGGCTCAGACATATTATTAGCTAGCTCTTGCATCTTAATTCAACCCATTCCCATTAATTTGTCTTGCCACATGGCCCATGCCTTACCTGTGTTTTTTTACATGTTGATTCTTGGATGGCTGGATCACATCTCTGTCTCACTCTGCCCTCCTTCCCCCTTATCTATGCTCTGATTTCCTGTCTTCTTCTAAGATGCCTTGCCATAGGCCGAAACAGCCCCTTTATTAACCAATGATATTCACAGCATACAGAAAAACATCCCATATCACATGTAAAGGGCTCGTATGACTCCCAAAGGAGTCTCCCACAGGTTGAGAACCACTGCTCCATGGTTAGTGATTCATTTTCCTATTGAGTTCCTGTCTTGCCTTCCCTTAACAATGGACTGGAATCTGGAAGTATAAGCTGCAATAAACCATTTCCCCTGCCAAGATGCATTGGTCATGGTGTTTATTGCAATAGTAGAAAATCAAACTAAAAGACACACTAAGCCTATGGAGAAGGCACTGAGAACTCTTCAGCCAATGCATCACTGGGCAGGGCCCTATGCAGGGTTTCTCCAGACAAACACCTTCCTGGGTAGCTAAGACACAACTTGTCTGCATCAATTAGCTTCCTTTACATATGAATCCCCCCATACTAGTTTTAAAGAGCAACTATTTGTAGTATGAAGTTTCTGGCCCTGGCCAGCTGGAGGTCTAGTCTCACAGACTGAAGTCCAGACCCACCTGTGGCCACCTCCCCCACCCCATGACTCAGACACATATTAATTTTATGCTGTTTGGCCTATGGCTTAGGCATATTACTAGCTAACTTTTTCATCTCAATTCAACCCATTTCCATTAATTTGTCTTGCCATGTGGCCTGTGACTCACCTGTATTCCTTACGCGCTGATTCTTTGGTGGCTGGATCCTCCATCTCTCTGACTCTGCCCCCCTCCTCCTATCTGTCCTCCGATTTCCCCTCCTATCCCTACAGCACTTGCCATAGGCCAAAACAGTTCCTTTATTTAAAAAATGATATTCATAGCATATAGAAAGACATTCCTACATCAACCATTTATTTAGTTCATGTTTTGGGGGGATCGTCCTTTTGACGTGGGTTGTGTTTGGCTGGATTGGCTCTGTGGCTGGCTGGTGGGTCACCTAGGGACATGAAGGCTTTGTATGGCCTCATTCACTTTCCTGACTATTGGAGAACCATTGGCTGTGGCCATAGCAGTGACTGAGCAGTGTGACCTCATTTTCTACCAGGTGGGTCTGGCTTGTTCATAGGGTAGCAGGAACCTAAGCACAGCAAGGGAGGTAATCAAGCAAGCAAATGCTTGATTCTCTGCTGCATCATAATTTTTTCTGCCTTATTTTTGAGCCAGTATGAATAGTGATAACAAAGGGGTATATAAACTATCTGGTACAGCAACATTGCAGTTCAAACTTGCAAAGGACAAATGTCCCCAAAGGCTGTGAATACCTCATTCTATCAAGATGACTATTAGAGGCTGTCCTGAAAGTACCTGCCTAAAATACTCAAGACCCTGAGTTCAGTGTCTAGCACCTCATAAAACTGAGTGTATGTGATAGTAAATATTGATTGCCAGGACCTAGAGTCACTTAGCAGACAAGCCAATAGTACCTGTCAAAGATTATTTAAAATACTCCCTGGGCATGCCTATGAGAGATTGTCTTGATTCAAATCAAGGTCAATTGAGGCAGGATGACCCATCCTCAAAGTGGGAGGCCCCATTCTCTGGTCTGGGATCTTAGGCTACATAGGGAGAAGGAAGCTAGCTGAGGACAAGCCTTCATTGTTATCTTCTTCCTGGCTGTGGACATGCCAGGACCAGCTGCTTCAAGCTCTTGCCCCTTTGGCTCTTCCACCGTCTGTACCATCAAATGGTGAACCAAAATAGATAGACCCTTCCCTTCTTCCTTAAATATTTTGTCACAGCACTTGAAAAAGCAACTAAGACATTGTGGTGGTACCTTCTGGTGATCCCAGCACTTATGAGGTAGAGGCAGAATCAGAAGTTCAAGGTCATTCTCATCTATATGGTAAGTTTGAGAGTAACTTGAATGACGAGTCCTGTTTAAAAACACATTAGGCTAATAGAAGGACTGTAAGTACCCAGGCTGCTAATGGAGATGACGCAAACATAGTTCCTAAGATTTCAAAATTGACATCTAATTTTGAGTACTTTGGGCATTGTATAGAAATTCAGATCAGAAATAAATGCTCCCCACCCTTCTCCCTACTCTTGGTCAGTATTATTCATCTAAAACATTCTCTTCCTCTCTTCTTCTGAACTGCCTATGTTCAGAAGCTGGCCACCTCTCCAGCAGGCTTCAGCCTTTCTACTATAACCCCACCACACAGATGCTTTCCTTTTACAGTAAATATGTAAATGCGATGATGAGGGTTGAGAGCATAACTCTGTGGTAGAGAAAGGCTTGCCTAGAGTGTGAAAGTCCCCAAGTTCAGTATCTAGCATTGAAGAAGAAAATGATGATTTGATCCAGGATGAAGAGGGGTGGCTTGTGTTTTTCAAATAGTTATATTGATAATATGCTGGGGCCCATAAACTTATTGTTTAGATATGATTTCTTTCAAAGTGTTGATTCTAGCTTTGAAACTGGAATGGTTATTTTTTTATGGATACCATAAGAAACAGTAATTTTTAAATAGCATTAAGACATAGTTTGAATCTAAACATTCTTCTATTCCAGAATCTTCCCAATGGTTATTTTGGTTAAAGTGAGCACAAAAGGTTGATTTTATGTTCATTCCTTTGGCTTTTATATCGATTATATATTTGTACTGTTATATGGAATATGGTTACTTATATATGTACATGAATAAAATATGTTTAATAAGCATGCATAAAATATATGAACTTAAAAACTGTTCCCTGGTGGAGCATTATAGTCTTGGCTGAAATATCTAAGTGACTTTCAAAAGGAATCATTAGTTCCGCTTCAGTGTATTTTGTATCTGCAGAGGAGGTCACACTATACACAGCTATGATTCTTAATTTTTTGTTATTGTTTTATAAGTCCCCTGAGAGTTCTGGTAACTTTTGTGAATAGGGTAGAGCAAATTAAAAACAAAACAAAGATGTTGAGCTTGTTCCTAGAGGGGTAGACAAATATTTTAGTTCTATTGTATTATAAATTATCATCATCCCATATCATCTATGTATGTATACATAATGCACATGCACACATTAAAAGGGGACTGGTATAGTTTCTTTTCTATTGCTGTGATAAAATATTTTGACCCAAAGTATCTTCAGGAGTAAAGGATTTATTTAATTTATACTTCCAGGCCACAAGCCATCATTGAGGAATGTTAAGGCAGGAACCAGAGAAGATAGTATGGAGGAATACTGCTTCCTTACACATCCCAGGACCACCTGCCCAGCAAATGGTGCTGCCCACAATGGTTAGACTCTCCTACATAATCTACCAGTTAGTCCACTGCAAACACATCCACAGATCTCCTTAGAAAGGACAGTTATTCAGTTGAGACTATGTTTAGGTGATTCTAGGCTTGGTCAAGTTGGCAATTAAAGCTGACTAGGATGGAAACTTTGAAATGTCCAGCAGATTGTAAAACTTCTCCCTATCATCTGTCTTTGAGGTGTCTATGCCTTTAGAAACTCCTCTGATAAAGAGATGAGGTCCCTTTCTCCACCTCTGTACATTCCCTGCCTCCTGACCTGCATTGCCAGTAGAATTTGAGAAAAAAAATGGTAATTGCTACCTCTGAGTCTTAGCTTTATAAGACTTACTTTCCCTTCTCCCTCCCTTAAGATTCCTCTTCTGCTTGTCTCCACGCCAGACCGATGGAGGATGGCGAGGGAATGTGCACTGGTACTAAGATGTTATATGAGAGCCTCAGGTGGGTTACTGAAGATGAGCTGAGTCCCTTGAAACTGCTGCTGCTGCTGCTGCTGCGAGGGACCCCAGCTAAGTCAGAGAAGCATGGCTCAGGTCTGCAAATCATTTATTTAACTAATAAATTCACAAGTAGTAGCAAAAACTCATCTTAAACCAGTAAATTTTAGAACGGTTTGCCCAATGATAACAAATAATGGATACAGAAAATATTCCAGAAAGTGAGTTCTGTGAGTAATGAGTTAATGTTTGATTCTGAAGTTATGCCATACCAAGCACAGACATGGCATCAGAGGCTCAGGAACAGAACATGCACAGGCTTGAGAACTTTGTGTATCTGAAGGACTGGATGAAGCGAGGCTGTCTGCAAGGCAATGCTGAATAATGTGGTCACAGCCAGTTTGTGAAGTGCCTCTGAGGCCATGGCAAGTGATTTGGTCTTTGTTTTGAGAGCTTTGAGAAACCATTGAACATAATCTAATATAATCCAACCTGTGATGTGAAAAGGTACCTGGAACAGCTGTGCAGAAAACAAATTGAAGTGCTTATGACTCAAGAAGCTTGGGGTATGGATTCTTTATGGAAAACATATAGAATCATATACTTTTAATATTTTATATTTGAGTCTCTACCTGGCATCCTTACACAAGCGTACATGTAGACAAAACACCAATGCACATGAAACTAAAAATAAATAAATTTAAAAATGTATTTGTTAATTATTGCTGGAATTAATGAATGTAGTTACTTCTGAGCCCTGATCTTGAGTAATCTTGTTACATTTACTAATTGATTCTAAAGTCTGTAGATTATTTTGATTTTTGTGCATATAATCTCATTTTTGGATAACACTAAAATATTTTCTTTCTAATATGTTTGTTTTTTTTTTCTGAGCTGAATAAGAATCTATGGAATAGTGACATGGAGAAATGGATTTAACCTTGTATCAGGCTCAGAGAAAAAGATGAGTTTTCAGACTTTTATTTGGTGAGTGGGACATCAATTCTTATATTAATCAGGACCTCTGATAATTAGTGTTGGGAAAAAATCTCATGTGTTTGTTGTACTTGAAATTGATGGTTTCACCAATTATTATTACTTTTTGGGACCTCCAAGGTTGGTCTTGACTTTGCTGTGTAGCTGAGGATTATACTGAATTTCTGATCCTCTTGCTTCAACCTCCCAAGTGCTGTGATTACAGGTGTGCTCCACTGTGCTGTTTTATGTGGTATTGTGATAGAAACTAGGGCTTCATGTATGCTGAGCAAGAGATCTGCAAACTGAGCTACATGCCAGCTCACCTATTTTTTAAAAAATTGACAGATAATGGTTTTAAAGATGAAATGTAAGTAATATTTAGGTGGTATGAATTATATTTCTTATTTCCCATTCATAGCAATGTTTTTCATTTGCCCTTTAATTTTGTGCATGGCATTTTAAAACACTGCCTAATGCACAAAGTAAAATGTACATAAATTAGAACAGTGCAACAAATCTCATGAATCTATCACCCAATTACATCCATATCTATATTTTTATTTATGGAATGTTCTGACTTATCAAAGTTTTACATGTGTATAGGGCCAAATATTTAATCCTTCTTCAACTTTGTATTTTAATATAGAATTTTTAATTCTAATGCTCTTATACATATGAATATTTTTCTGTTGTGTTTTGACATTTAACATTTCACTCAAGATGCCTTTCCCTATTGTAACATAGTGCTATGTATATTCTTTTCTGAAAGATTTCCATCTAAGATGAAAATAAATGTGTTTTCTCTGGGTGGTGAGTATGTTCTATATTCATTTGATCAATCAACTATGTTTTTTTTTTTCCTTTGCGTCATCTCTATTTTTATTAACTTTTTGGCTGGTATGCTTTATCACTTTTGATGGCACAGAAGCATGGAGACTATAGAGGGTATGGTTTGCATATAGCTCTCTATTGTGCAGCTTATTTTACTTATTTTATTCAAGTCTGAAATAAAATAATCAAAAGTCCATTATAGCAAATGTGTACTGACCTGATGTTGGAATTATTTTTCTTTTTAGATAAAATCTCATGGATCCCTAATTAGACTTAAAACCTGCTCAGCAAGAGGCAACTTATGCTGGTACAGGACACCTAGCCAACTTCCCAGAGCTAGGAAACTCGTGGATGTCAGAGGAGAGCTTACAGTCGATACTTTACTAAACAAACATGGTTCCTGACTACATTCCAGATAACTGTTCTTCTGTTCACAGATAGGTGTAATCCTCACCCCTTATCAAAGAAACTTTTCTTCTTTTCAACAGAGACCATTACTCAAAACAACAACCAATCAAAATGAGTTGTTGAGCCCAGTCTCAATGGATAAATCTACAAAGAACTCCCACATCTAAGGCTCAGGAGACATTGTGGAAGGGGAGCAGAGAAATAATAAGAGCTGGAGGATGGAGTTTGCAGTGAGACACTGTCTCCTAGGAATACCAGACACCGCACGAATAAAGTCTCATCAACCTGACTGCCTAAACCCAAGCTGATGAAGACTAACTACAGTAGACATACTGATGTAAATCAGGGAAAGACTGGGCAGCCTCGGCCTTATACAAAGAACACAGGCAACTAGGGAAGACTGAAACTGGGAGAAATAGCCTTTCCCAAAAAAGAGCCTACACTGGCTATCCAGTAAGGCGAACCATGAAAACACACAAATAATACAACACAGACTGAGAGGGCTGTATATATGTACTTAAGAGTATATGCACATGAGACAATAATTAGTGAAGGAAGACACCATGAATTGTTGCTTGCTAGAAAATGTGTCATTGTATTACTGAATTTTAGGAAAACAACTTAAAGATGTGGCTGTAGCTCAGTGGGGATATATAAAAGACTCAGGGTTTGATCCCTAGCACCACATATGCTGGATATACAGGAACATTAGCCAGAAAAGCAGCTTGTGCCAAAGCCCTGTGGCTGTATCATAGCAAAGAAAGGGGTTACTTCATGCCATCTTCAAGGGGAGGTTTCTTTTTCTCATGGGCTCTGAAGACCTTGGGGGAGGTACTCCTTATGTTACATTTATGGTTAAAACCAATCAACCAAAACCAAAACAAATAAACAAACAAAAACAACAATAACAAAAAACCCAAACCCAGATAAGAAACACTATATGTCTAATTGGATTGTATGACGTAGTTTTACCAATGGCTCTTAATCTTCAAAGCCATCTCAGAAGTTTATGAAGACATAGACAGTGGGGTCCACCCTGTAGATAAGGGACACTTGTCATCATTGTTCTAACAGCTGCACCATGAAAGTCTCTGGGACAGCTCATTTGGTGTAAACAAGCCCTAGATTTCTTGCCTCTAGAGACCACAGTCCTACCTCTCTTTGGCTTTTCAGCAGCTACGATGAAGGGCTATGTCTGCTGGCATGAAGCATACTCATGCTCCATGGTCTGTGATAGATGATGCTTCAGAGGTACACACCAAGCCATGGTTTGCAAGAATGTCTTTTTGGCAGGTTCAGTGACTGCACTTTGAAGTATAGGCCCTGCTGTAGGATATTTTGTTTGTGTTCTGACAAATAAAGCTTGCCTGGAGATCAGAGGGCAGAGCTAGCCACTAGTTAACCATAGAGGCCAAGTGTGATACTACAAGCCTTTAATCCCAGCACTTGGAGGCAGAGACAGGAATATAAGGTGAGTGGAGACAGGATCTCTGCCACTTTTTGGTCTGAGGATTCATAGATGTCTTCTGTGGCTGCTGCTCTGCTTCTCTGATCTTTCTGTTTTTAGCCTGATATTTGACTCCTGGTTTTTATTAATAAGTCTAATTAGTGTCACTCTCCAAAGTTAGTATCACACTCTATTTTTTTTTGCATAAGAAGGATTTCTCACATCCTTGAAGGTTGCATCCTGAGAGTCCAATGGTCCTGTACTAATATCTGTCATGGGATAGTCACTTTAGCTGTCCCATGGCAGAACTTGTTACCTGGGGACTTTTTTTTTTTAAATCAATGGTTGAGGGGCGCACTCATAGTTGATTGAGCATCTAGGATGTGCTGTGCACTGTTTTTCCTTTAGCCCAGTTACTGTCCATTCTCTGTGTCTTCCCAGCATTAGCCTAAATCTTACTTGTCCCTTTTAGGGGAGGACTGACCAGATTAAGACCCCTTCTTTTATGCTGGTGAAAACACCAGTATTAATTTTACCTCTTTGCTTTCCACCAACTCTTAGAAGCCAAGTACAGGCTTGAAAATGAGATATTTGGCCATAGTGACCTACCCAGCACACATACCTTAAAATGCCCCCAATCACTGTATTCCATACCATTGGTACATTTCAGGCCATAGTGACAACTACTTCACCTTAGAAATTGCAGTGGCTTAAACAATTCCTGTGGACTGCAGAGGTGACTCAGCAGATAAGAGCACCAGTGCATGAACATGAACTTGATGGGGACTGGAGTGGTGACTCAGCAGATAAGAGCATCAGTGTATAAGCATGAACCCAAGTTTATATCTCTTTGGCCACATAAAGACTCGGACATGTTCATATTTGTGCTTGTAATCCAGGCATTGTTGGGAGCAGGAGGGCTGAGGGATCTGGCTGGCCATCATTCTCGCTCCAGGTTCAGTAAGAGATTCTATCTCAAAGGAAAAAGGTGGAGTGTGATAGAGCACAACACTTGATGTTCTCCTGTGTTCTCCACATGTGAACACCCCTCCACACGCATGTTTATATATAGCACACACATATACCACCAACATCATTTACAACCACCCTGTATCAAATTTATTCTTTATTATCAACCAGCACTTCAATAAAACACATGATTAGTGTTCCAGTTACACTATGACCTAGCTCTGGGTCCCATGAATATGTGTCCATATACTGAAGTCATACTCCTAAATAAGAAAGAATAAGGTGAGGAAAAGGCTAGCAATAAGTTATTTTATTACCATTTTTTTCCTGACATTGACCACCTGTTGCCTGCCTTGTGCTTTTCTTCAAGGTGCTGACAGTATGTTGAGAAAGCAATGAGCTTGGGTCTATTTGGAGAGGTGAGAAAAGCTCATGTGACCGGAGTCAAGATAATTGACTATGTGAGACAGTGTGAGCTATGTGGTGGAATGAATTGATTTGAAGCATTCAGCACAGTCTCACATGCTAGGCTGAGGGCAAACCTAAGTTGGGATGAAGTCAAAAGGAAGGGTTCATTTTAGCATTGGTGGCTGGTGACCCTAGCAGCGCATCAAGACATAAACAACACATAGGTTGACATGGAGCCAGGGCCACAGTGGGAGAAGCTTTTGGAGACTCTGAGAGCCGTGTTCTCATTCTACTCCTGTGTAATTTATTGACAAGAAAAGAACCCAAATCTTTTTGGGTTAACATGAAAAAGTGGAGGATAGTTCCTATTACTCACAAAGGTTTGGTGCTGCTTTAGAAATACGACACTGAGCAAAGCATACTGGCCCATGTCTGTAATCCCAGTGCTCAGATGGCTGAGGCAGGAGGATTGCCATCAGTTTGAAGCCAAGCATGGTTACTTTGTGAGTTCCAGGCCAGTCTGTACTAAAGTGTGAGATCCTGTTTTAAAATTATCTTAGTTTTTTTTTTTTTCCCCCTGTGAAAAGATACCATGACCATGGCAGCTCTTATAAAGGAAAACATTTAGTTGAGGTGGTGGCTTACAGTTCAGAGGTTCAGTTCATTGTCATCATGGCAGAAAGCATAGTGGTATGCAGGCTGACATTGTGCTAAAGAAGTATCTGAGAGTCCTACATCTTGCAGGTAACAAGAAGTTGACTGAGACACTAGGTGGTATCCTGAGCATAGGAAACCTCAAAGTCCACCCCCACAGTGACACACTTCATTCAACATGGCAATACCTACTCCAGCAAAGCCACACCTCCTAATAGTGCCACTCCCTTTGAACTTATGGGGGCCAGTTACACTCAAACTACCATAAAAATGAATAAGAACTAGAAATGAATTTTCAGAAATAAAATTTCAGTGTTTTGCTGTAGGATAACTTTTAGTCTGCATGTGGACTGGCCTGGGATGGTAGCCTCGCTCTTTGTACAGGTCGGAGAGCTCCAACAACAACCAAAGTGATGCTTTTGACCCTTTATTTCCTTCCCTTAAGATTCAACATTGTGGGGCTGGAGAGAAGGCTCAGCGGTTAAGAGCACCGTCTGCTCTTCCAGAGGACCCGGGTTCAATTCCCAGCACCCACATGGCAGCTAACATTGTAGTTCCAGTTCCAGGCAAACACCAAGGCAAAATAAATAAATAAATAAATAAATAAATAAATAAATAAATAAATAAAAGTGATTTAAAAAAAAATTCAACATTGCAGACAAAGATTAGCATCTTTCTGCATACCCAGGTCTTAACACCTACCATCCTATCTGAATAGCTGTGAGGTTGTATTCCTAGGCAAGATCTTCCTTTTCTTATGTAAGTTTCCACATCCAAGTGTGCAGACTTTTGCTTTGGTTGTTTCTTACTGTATCCAAGATCCTAGTCTAGATCAGACACATGCATGTACACATGCACATACATCCCAGGAATGAAATACGAGAGAAAGCACTAGTTTTATAAATCTTGGGACTCTCTTCCCACTTCCCACCTCCACTCTCAAAAATATATATAAAAAAGGTCTTGACAAGTTTATACTCCTATTTGAAGTGCAGAGTGAATCTGTGCACAGTCCTTTAAAAATCAGACTACAGCATACTTATGCTGAGGCCATATGGACTCCGGGGTGGGTGTTTGTGGAACCAAAATAAACTCCCAGGAATTGTAGCCATGAGCAATAAGGCTGGAGCAGTTTCTTGTCACCTTAGGAAACTTGAGTTTATTTTGAGCAATTTAGAGTGGGTTTTTTTCCTATTATAAACTCAGTGCAGACTTATGATAGAAAATTGTGAAAATGTAGAAATGGCAAAGTTTGCTCAAACTTTGAAGAGTGTAGGTAGAGGATGATTGATGGCTATAGGTCCAGTACAGAGAGAAAGATAGGGAGGGAAGGAGAGAGAGAGATAGCAATTGATCAAGCACTTTAGGATTTCTTGAGAGGGGGACTGTGGTCAGGTCTGAAAGCTGAGCCTGGATCTTGCAGATGGCTGTTGAGACATTTGTGAAAATGCAAGAAAGAATCCCTACAGCCTGGCATTGGAGATCTACACAGTCATTCAGCTTCTCCAGCATCCTATTACAATGACCAACTTTTTCTGGTGCCCCAAAGAAGTTTTTTCATTGATAAAAAGCAGGTAGGTTCCTCAATGATCACAGGTTTCTCCAATGTCAGCATCTTCCAGATGGGAAGCCATGGGAGCCCTAATGAATTCTGAGAGCAAGGGGGCTCGCTATTTCTGTCTACCATGGGCGGAGGACTCCTACTTTATAACAAACTCTGTGCAAAGGGGAAACAAGGCAAATACACAGGGATGGGACACTGGGCTTCCAGTCTCACAATTTAGTACACACACACATCCTCATTTGTGACTGAGGTCCCAGAATCTGTGATGTTTACCTCGCCATATGTACCAGGGCCTTATTATTTTAGACCCATCCAGAGTCACCATTCAACTTAATTGTTCTCTAATCATGTTGTCCACAAATAAGATGCTCTGGGGTTTGGAGGAAGCAGCACAGAGGCTTTGTGTAGGTGGGTGTTGGAGTCTTGCCCAGCTACTTTTTAGTGCTGTGATGAGGAGTGGTTAGATTCATCAGACTCTGGCCACAGGCTCCAGTACAGTACCTAGAACCTATTATTGAGAGACCCATGATATTGCCCCTGGAACTGACTCTTTCTTTAGCAACCCCTAGAAAGACAGTATCTGAATCTATCTCCACCTGTCCTTTCATAATTATGAAGCTTCCAAAACTTCCACAAAGACTTAAGTCAGGGCTCATGATAATGCTCTGTTCTAAGGTTGTTTGTACTCTAAGAAAGCTAAGTGAAAGGAACATTCACCAATCTGGCTTTTCAGAAAGTGGTTAGGAGAGGGTTTTCACACACACACACACACACACACACAAATATAGGCCGAAGTTTCTGTCAAATACCTGGCAGTCACTAGTCACTTCCCCAGTAATTGATTCAGAGGCTTAATATTACTTATAAATGCTTGGCCATTATCTCAGGCTTGTTATTAGCTAATGCTTATAACTTTAAGTTAGCCTATATTTCTATTTATGTCTAGCCATTTGGCGTGGCACCTACTAAGTACAGCATTCTCATCTATCTTACTTTGCTTTTGGCTAGTGACACCTCACTCTGCCCTTCTTCTTTTCAGAATTCTCCTAGTCTGGTTGCCCAGTCTATATTTTCTGCATGAGTACCAGCCAATCAGTGTTTTCATTAAACCAATTCAAGTGGCAAATCTTTATAGTATACAAGAGCATGATCCCACAGCACACAGACACAAAGACACACAGTCACACAGGCACACACACTCAGAAATCCAGCCTGGAAGTTCTTCCTTCATGGCAATGTACTGTGTCTTGTGACATTGCTACCACATCTCATCAGCTTCAATTATTCTTTACTAGTTTTAATTTCAAAGATCTATTTTCTCATCTACCCAAAACATAGACACACTTCAAAGTTCTACCATCTATCATTTTATCTTTGTCTAATACTAGGGAAGTGATTAGAAACTTTTTTGTCCATTCCAGTTTTGGGAAGCATTTTTGAAGATGACCCCAGGGTGTTTGCAATGTCTTTGGTCACCAGACTGAGGATGATCATGGCTGGCTGCAGGATCTCGGCTTTAGAGTATAAGTATTCTATCCCAACTGTCAAGCTTGTGTATTCTAGATTTCCATTTTGAGACTGTGTCTCCACAGCTGGGAGATAGTTACTGTTTTGTGGGCACAAAGGCTTTCTTTGTTTCTTGTTTGCCTCCTGGGGGAAAATGTGAGACAGTATTGTAAAATTGCTGTGAGGTTTTTTACCCAGGAAAAGTGAGGCTTGCCTCTTTCATCTGCCATTCTACTGTGGCTTCATGTGCTGGATAGTTTCTGTCAATATGATACAAGTTAAAGTTTTTGGGGAATAGGAAACACAATTAAATGTGCCCATAAGATTACCTGTACATAAGTCTTGACTACTGACTGTGTGGGATGGCCCAGCTCTCTGGGGATGGTGCCACTACCGTTAAGTGTCCTGGACTGTATAAGAAAGCAGTATAAGAACATACCCTGGGGAGCAATCAGTGTTCCCCTATGGCCTCTGCATCAGCTCCTGCCTCCAGGTTCCTGCCTTGGGTCCTTTCCTTGGCTTTCCCTGATGGTGAATTGTGACCTGTGAGCCACATTAACCTTTTTCTCACCAGGTAAAGGGTCATGATGTTATTACGGCAATTGTAACCCTAACTAAGTTACTTCTTTTTAAAAAAATTTTTTTTCACAGTCATAAACTTTGGTGAGACTTAAATACAGCAGTGGGGTTTGATCTAGACACTAATATAGGGAATGATGCAAGATCTAAACACAAGCCAGGTGTAAACTGAGCCCCAGGGTTGCTTAGATGGGAGGGAAATTCCCTGTAATGGCACAGTTTTTTAGAGAAACTGAGCCAACATGACAACACTTTAAGACTATGCCTTTATCTGATCTATTTGAAAGGGAGTTCTCTATGGGAATTGTCTCCTGTGGTTAATGGAGGCTAAGAAATTCTGTACCATGATGTTTATAAACTGGGGCATCAGAGAAACTTTGCTCTAGTTTCGTTTCTGTTGCTGTGATAAAATATTCTGACAAAAAGCAACTTGGCTAAAGGGGATGGCTTTTTTTTTTTTTTGGTTTCTAGTTACAGGTTCATTGTGATTTCAGGGATGTCACCATGGCTGGAGCATGAGACGGATGATCACATCCTATGCACAGCCAAGAGTATAGAGCAATGAATGCCTGCAAGCTGACATGCTTGCTTGTATGTGCTCAGTTTGATTTTTCTACTCATATCGTTAAGGACCCCTTGCCTAGGCATGGTGCTGCCCATGGCAGGCAGGACCATCTTCAATCAATTGACTTAGGGTAATCCCCCATAGACAGACTCACAACCCAGTGAGGACAACCCTCATTTTGACTCTTCCCAGGTGATTCTAGGGTGTGCCAAGTTGAAGTAGTTAAACCTTATACTTTCCCAACCCACATGACCAGTTCATCACCAGTTAAGGCATCAAACATCAGCCATCTGAATTACCCATCAGGCAGTCCAAGTACAAGGTTAGCTGTCCTATTTATTGATATGCTTTTTTTTTTATTTTCAACATATTCAAAGCAAATTTTCTGTCAGGAACTTGGAAAAAACCCATTTTAATTCAACACATTTATTTATGCACTTGTCTCTGCCTTTAATCTACCTGACCTTATGGCCACAGTGTGGACTTACCTTCCCTCCAGCTTTGTGCTGTTACTTGGCCCTGGGAGGTTCATTTATGTAGCTTGATTTTCTGACTCATAACTTCTACAAACCATCTCCAGAAAATGTTGAAATGAATTGGAATGGGCATAAATAAAATTGTAATGTATTAGATTAGAATGTGAAATTTTTAAGACTTTTGACATGCTGCCAATTAACTTTAATTTTCATTGATTTCCTGATGTCATCTGTTCTTACTTGGACTTAGGCCATTGGACTAAGAGTATCTTGACTGAAGGACTTAGAGTAAGATCTATTTGATTTGTGGCTGGGGATTGAACCTATACTGCATGCTAGGCAGGGGTGGGAGTTCCCTGCAAGGAAATGAACCCAGGCTCAGAATGCTTTGTATGAAACACTCTTGGGGTTCACATCTGTGGAAGGAAGGGAAAGAGATAGATATTGTAAAAATTATTTATTGGCAATTAATTTGAAGCAGGGGATGTATTCACTCACTAGTGGTCTCTAAACAAACAAACAAGAAAAAAAGCCAAACATGCCCAAGCGACAAACCACAACCACTGAGCAGCTTGGGATCAGAAACACCCTGGACTGACCCTTAGAACCCCACTCCAACTATAGGAACACCTGACTCACTCTTGAGAGAGAGGGGACAAAACTGGATTTGGCCAGGAATGGAGACTGATCCAAGCATTATTGGGTCAGTGGGACCATAGGACTGTCTGCTTCCTGCCCAGGGAGGAGATGGGGAATTGCAGAGAAGAAAAATGACCTGATGTGGTAGGAGGGGGAAGGGACCTTGAAAAAAGAAAAAAAAAAAACCAAAAAAACCTTGTGCAATATAAAAAAAAATAAAAATAAAATATGTAATCTGGAAAAAAGATTAATATTTATTAAAGAGTCTATATAAAACACTCGCTGGCATAAGATAAAACCTTAAGGCATTTTTTTTTCTTTTTTTATTATTATTTGGTGATTTTACATCATACACCTCATCAAACTCAGTTATCAGTCTTTTCAGTTTTTTACCGACTCTTACGATCTCCCCATTTACAAAAAAGCCCATTCATGCTGCTCATTTATCTTCTGGGGCATAATTAAACACCCCGTGTCCAGCCCCTTAAACAAAACAAGACCTTCCTCAACCACGCCCCTGCGGACCTTAAGACAATTTTTAAAAGGTTAAAATGTCCCGTGCGGTGGTGGTGGCAATCTTTCCTCTAAAAACTCTGAGAACAAACAGGGTGAGTAGACAGCATGCAACCAGTCTTTAAAGAGGGTTAGCCACACCCCACATAGGAGTCTTTAAGATCTCAAAGCCATGCTTAAGTCTTGCTCAAAAGCGCCTAAACCTGCCACTGTGAGCAGAAAATAAGGTTGTGTGTGATATAGGCAGAGTAGAGTCCTTAAGACAGGGTGAGTAAAACAGCTCAGTGAGGAACAGCACTTGCTTTCTGTGCAGGCTCATGGCCCAAGTTACCCCTGGAACTCATGGACAGAAAGTTGTCCTCTGACCTCTTCATGTGCATACACTGACACCCACATACTTAACACACACCAAATCCTTAGGAGATTCCACAGGGAGACCCTGGACAAGGGGCTCTGTGATGGAGGCTACTACTTACCAGCTGGGGTCATCTGCCTGTAGCATGTAGGGGAATATTCTTCAGTCTGGCGGGGGAATCTAGGTTGCAAACCATAACATCCAATTTACCTTTCTAACAGTGGTACTTTGTAGACACCACCACGTTTAGTCTTTTCTAGGATTGTGGAAGTTTCTTTGTGGGAAAATTTAGCTTGCATTTGTGAATATTTTCCCTTTTGTGTGTGCTGGGGGCCATTGCCACCTGCTATTTAGGAAATCCACATCATAGTTATCCTTCTAATTTTATAATTACCTTCCCAGAATAATAACCCTATCCAGGTGTTCTATAACACAAAACAGCAAGGGAAATTAATTTCAATTAGAAGGGGAGAAATACAATGAAGTAGAGTTGTAGAAAGAAAAAAGCCTACACACATTTCTTTTTGTGTGTGTGTATACTTCACTTAGATAATTAAATCCCTACAATGTGGCTAAACTATTGTCAGAGGTGTCCCTTAGGGACTGACATTTTTTTTTTTTAAATGTGTGGGCCTGGAGAATTTGAAGCTGTTTTGGCTGTCCAGTATCCATCTGTAAGTGAAAAGGATGGAGTGATATGGAGGCAGGAAGCAGCTCAAGGAGAGAAGCAGATACAAAGGACCAGTCTTAGGCCAGGAAGATGGCTAAATCAGTAAGAGGTTTAGCATGCGAATCCAGGAGGACCTCAGTTCAATTCTCAGAACTCTCATTTAAAAAAAATAGTGGTGCTCACTTTCTCTCCCCGATCCCTTCCCTCCTTCTCTCCCCCACCTCTCTGTGTGTTTAAGAACACTTGTACTCCCAGTACTTGGAAGGTAGAGACAAACAGATCCTTAGAACTTAATGACCAGCCAGTCTAGGTTTGGTTAGATCCAGACCAGTGAGAGATCTTGTCTTAAAAATTCAAGGTGGTATTAGTGTTAGAGTGGCATAATAATATGGTGGTATCCAACCACTTTGATTTATTTTGAGGCCAGATCCACAGGAGGGAACCCATAATTATTACTGTGAACCTGGTCCAGAGCTTGTGGCTTGGGAGGTCATAGGCCCTAGAGAAGAACCTTACCACTATAGTTTTGCTAAATGGACATGTCAAAGTGCCTTCTACATACCTGAGTTTATGACCAAAGATTAGTGCTGCTTTCAGCCTTCATCAGAGAAACTTCTTATCACTGTCAGGAGTCACTGATGCCAAGCATAAAAAATGATGCAGTGATTTGCCTTAATCATGACTCCTGTATCATTCTGGGCTTGAAGGCTCAGGGACATCACAGAAGAAGGATAGAAAGAATGTAAGAGCTGGAGGCTAGAGGGCTGTGCCACACAGGTGTGCGAGTGTACCCACACTCCCCCCACCCCACAACTCAGTATGTCATTCTCTTTTCTTATAACTTTTTTATTTAAAGTTTTTTCCATACCTACCACTGCTCCCTCTCCCTCCCCTCCTCCTAGTCCTCCCTCAGCCTCCCCCCAACCCCATTGCTCCATTCACTTCCTAGAGAGGGCAAGGACTCCCCCAGGTGAGTCAGTTAGTTCTGGCATGTCCAGTTGAGATAAGACCGAGTCCCTCCCCCAATTATTAAGGCTGAGTAAGGTGTTCCTCTGTAGAGAATGGCCTCTGAGAAGCCAGTTCATGCACCAGGAATAAACACTGGTCCTACTGCAAGAGGCTCCACAAACTGTACACACTGCTGTTTGACTGTCATATGCATTCGGAGGGTTCAGTTCCTTTCTATGAGGGTTCCTGAGCTGTCATTTCAGAGTTAGTGAGCTCCCAATAGCTTGGTTCTGTCATCTCTGTGGGTCTCCTTGTTGTAGAAAGTTTCCCAGGCCCTTTTGGGCCCAGAGGTTTGGAACCTGGTCCGCGGCAGCTTTTATCCCCCAAAGAAATGAATCAGACACATATACTTTACACTGTTTGGCCCATGGCTCAAGCACATTACTAGCTAGCTCTTTCATATTAATTCAACCCATTTCTATTAATTTATCTACCACGTGGCTCAGCTCATGGCTCACCTGTATCTCTTACATGATTCTTCTTTGGGGGTCGGATGGAGACTGACTAACTCCACCCTTCTCCTACCTGCCTGTCCTCTGATTCTCCACCCACTTCTATGGTACTCTACATAGGCCAAACCAGTCCTTTATTTACAGCATACAGAGAACATTTCCACCACATCTCCTCATGATCCTGATCCCTTTGCTCATATAATCTTTCCTCCCTCTGTTCAGCTAGACTGAGAACTTGACATGGTGCTTAGCTATGGATCTCTGCTTCTCCCTCCATCAGTTACTGGATAAAGGTTCTAGAATGAAAATTAGGGTGGTCATCATTTGATTATAGATGAAGGCCTGTTTAGGCACTTTCTCCACTATTGCATGGAGTCCTAGCTGGGGTCATCTTGTAGGTTCTTGGGTATTTCCTTAGCACCAGGTTTCTCTCTAATCCCTCTATTTAATTGACTCCCTCTATCAAGATATCATTCTCTGTGTAGGTGAGGTTCTTAGAAATCTTAATGCCACATTACACCACCTGTTACTCCCTCCTTGTTCAACAACAAGGTTATTTTAGCCAGAAAAATATCATTGTCTCTTATGATTTCATCTAGGTCAAAAACATTAAGCTGACATTTAGTCCAAGAGTATGTTTTCTGAGTATGCATATGTATGTGAACATACTCATTTTATTTTGCTGGCTTACTTTGCTTTACACAATGGTTTCCAATTGTATCCATTTTCCTGTGGGCGATATAATTTTCTTTGTCTTTGTGGTTGACTAAACTCTATTGTGTGTACATATCACATTTTCTCTATCTACTCATTCACTGATGAGCATCTAGACCTGTTTTTTTTTGTTTATTATAAACCGTGTTATGGTAAACACATGTTTACACATCTCTGTAGCATGCTGACTTAGGTTCCTTCAGGACATACCCAGGAGTGCTATAGTTGAGTAATAAGTTAGAAATATGACTAAAATTATCATTTTTTTAAAAAGAGATAAAGGACAGAAAGTAGAAGTGTTGGAGCAGACTTTTCCTGGGTCATCTAAAACTGGAGTCTGGCTGGTGAGCGCTGGGTTGGGGCAGAGGCATCAAGTGGACTCATAGACTTTCACTTTTTTGCATTCTGTGCTGGTGCTGAGCCTGTAATGAGCACACGTAGGTGGAAGTTTCTGTCCCTCAGTCCCACAACCATTCAGTTCCAATAAACACACAGAGACTTACATTAATTATAAATTGTTTTGCCTATTGCTTGGGCTTATTACTAACTAGCTCTTACAACTTAAATTAACCCATAATTCTTATCTATGTTAAGCCCTGTGGCTTGGTACCTTTTCTCAGTGTGGCAGTCTCATCTTGCTTCCTCTGCATCTGGCTGGCAACTTCTGACTCAGCCCTTCTTCTTCGCAGCATTCTTAGCTTGGTTGTGTTCTGCCTACATTTCCTGCCTGGCTAATTGGTCAATCACCATTTTATTAAACTAATTTGAGTGACAAATCTTTACAGTGTACAAGAGAATTATTCCACAGCAGGCATGTGTTGGATGTCCAATAGAGTTAGCTTTATTTTAGTAGCTTTTTTTTCTTTTTGTATACTAAGGACCAATGCTGATTAGCCTTGACTTTTCAATATGTGGGCTTTGCTGGCTTCTCTGCCCTCTAAGACATTTGAGGTATATAGTGCTGTAACTGTGGTATCTCCTAAGTTCCCTGGGTAGGGAGAACAAACAGAGCTAAGACAGATGTGGGCAGATCTATGTCTGTAGAGTCTAAGTTTATTAAGCATCATATAGAAGAGATGGATGTCAAGGAGTTTCACAGTTTTTAGTCAGACCAGATACGGTGGTACACTCCTGTAATCCCAGGACCCAGAAGGCAGAGACAGGAAAATTAGCTACAGAGTAAGTAGGAGGCCAGCGTGGAATACATGAGACCCCATCTAAGTAACAATTAACCACCCCACACACACTTCTCAGTCTCTACAGAAGAGAATCTGATTTCAAATTTTAGCTATAGATTTCAGCTTGACAGTGCTTGGCTCTCTGGGTTCCCCACTAATGCTTCCCATGTGACTGGTGGCAGGTTGTTCTGTCTACCTAGTTTCTGAGAGTTCAGAACATAGTTTACTCCTAAAGATCATGTTTGGCCATTGCTCTCTGACCCATGGAGAGTCATAGAAGGAATCTCCACCCCACTGCTGACTCTGTAAGTGGGAAGAGTCATAATCTCACTAAACCCACACCTGGACTTGAGTCTTGGGGAACTGTAGGCCTTTCTTTTGGGTGGGGTTTCTTGTTTCTTTTCACCAGGGGCCATCTGGAGTATCTTCTGGATGAGGCTTCTGTTCCTTCTCCTCTTACCAGGGAACCATACAGTCGAAGTTGCTTGTGACTTACTCTTTTCTGGGACTCCCTTTTGTTTCTCTGCATTTTTCAGCTGTCCCTTCTCCTCCTCTGTGACTCTGAATTCTTTTCTTTTTACAGCAGTCTATATTTTGTTGCCTGAAAGTCTTGAGTAGTTTGTGAGTGCTTCTTTGAAGTGATTCATGAGATGGTGGTAATTTAAACTCTGTAGCACCTTCTTTGAGTGAGTCACCTCAAATATTCATCTCCACCCATTTCTTTAAATAGTTCCAAATACTTGCTCTCTACTAGAGTCTGTGCATGTCATGGAATTGCTATACTCCTTACAAATACATGTTTCAGACACCTATAGCATCCTATGGGCATAGAACATCTACTTCTGTTACAAATTAATTCCTCAGAGAGAAGTTTGCAAATGCAGCTAGTTTTCTTGCTCAGTTTGGATTTTCTAGTACCTTCCTAGGCCTGTATCAGCCAACACAGGGAAGAGTTCCTACCTGGGTGTGTCTCACTCCCTGGTATATTGTAAAGCTATTGCACAATGACCAAAGACCATTTCTCAAGCTACTGCACAAGGTACAGTACTTGAGCAATTCTTTCACTGACAGTTGTTTTCCAGTTTCCATATTTTCATACTAATAAATTGTCTATTAAGGGCCTTGGTCTGGGTTTCTGAGTTCCCTCACTGGTTGACTATGAGCCAGCTGCTGTCCAAAGAGTTATCCTCAGTAACCCTGCTGAGGGCCAGACAGCTACAGATGGGTACTCTAAATTCCTAGGTTTGTCTCAGGGCTGGAATTCATTACTTTTTCTTTGAGCAGATTAAAAAAACCAACAACAACAACAACACAAAAACCATGAGCAACAGGTCACACTGGAGATGTCTTTCCTCATTTTATTAGCTGCTTTTACTTTATCATTTTCTAAATTTTTGTAATTTCTCAAGATAGTCCCTTTGTGTCTTAATTTAAACTTTGACTTCTTAGTTTTTAATTTCCTTTCTTTTCTAACACACACCTTAAAGAAAATCCACCTTCCTGTCCTTTGGTGACTTTTGATATCTTATTTGATCAACCCCCCCTTTTTTTCTATAGATTTTATTGTACTCATTATGATTTGTTCCCTGACCCATAATGCAACTGAAAGTATGTTTTAAAACTTACAAATATATGAATTGCCTTTCTACTATTGATGTCTTGCTTAATTAAACTGTGGTCAGAGATGATGCCTCCTGTGCTTTCCATTTTCTATGATTTCTGGCAAATTGTACTGTAATTTGTACATGTGTTCTATTTTTATAAGTATCTCATGCTGCTTAAACAGACTGTGCAGTCTCTCATGGTTGGCAATGGAATTTTATACAGCACCATTATATCAAGTGCTTTAATTGTGCTCTATATCTTCACCAATTTTTTATTTGCTTAATTAGATACTGAAACATGCCCAATAAAATATCTATTATGATTGTGGATTTGCTATTTTTTCCTTGCAATTCTGTAAATGTGTGTCTTGTATATTTTGAAGTTGGCCTGTTATGAAGACAATGTTGAGCTTATACACAGGAGCTAAGGATGGCTATATTTGAATTACAGTGATTCTGTGTCTGCAGTTTTTGGCCTTGGGAGTGTCCGGAGCTATTACATATAATTCAGTATTCTCATCTATAGAAAGGACTCTGCCTGGGGAAACACTGTGAAGAGCAATTAAACCTATGCATAGAGAATCACTTAGATCAGTGTCTGGCACATAGTGATGGCTTTAAATGATGTGTCCTACTTTCATTTCTGTTGCTCCAATAAAATACTCTGACAAGAAACAACATAGGGGAGGAAGGGGGTTATTTCAGCTTATAATGTCAGGACACAGTCCATCATTGTAGGGAAGTCAAGGCAGAAATTTTAGAAACCTGGTCACATCAAATTCCCAGGCAAGAACAGAGAGAAAATGGATACATTCTTGCTCACCTGCTTGTTTGTGCCCAGCCTTGTTTCTCCACTCTTACACAGTTCAGGACCCGCTGAATAGAGAATGGTGCCACTCAGAGTGGGCTGGGTTGTCTGGCAACAATGAATTTAAGATAATCTCCCACAAACATGTCTACAGGCCAACCCAACATAGACGATCTGTCATTGAGACACTCTTCCCAGGTGACTTTAGGATGTGCCAGACTGACAGCTGAAACTGCTATTACATAGTATGTGCTGGCATATAATGTTCTTTCTCTCTCCTCTTCCTCTGTCTGTCTGTCTCTCTCTCTGTGTCAGGGCATGCATGCTGAAATCAGAGGACAGCCTCAGGTATTAGTTCTTACCTTTCACCCTTTTGGAGGCCTCTGTGTACAGTAGGCAAACTGGCCGGTGCGATTCTTGCTGGGGAAGCACTGGACTTACAGAATGGTGTACTACTTGCCTCTAGTTCCTCACATGGCTTCTGGGGAATCCAAACTTATGTCTTTATGCTTGTCTGACAAGCATTAACCTAGGAAGGTTTCCTCAGCCTTGGTATTAGACTTTCTAGGTAGTCTAGTCTAGCTTCAAAATTCTGACCCTGTCTCTGCTCCTGCATCTAGGGATTATGAACAAGTAGCGACTTTAATTTTGGGCTGCTTCCTAGTTGTCAGGAGCTTTGCTAGGCTGGCCTCAAACTCACAGAGACCCACCTGCCTCTGCCTCCCAAGTGTGAGATTAAAGACGTGTGCCAGCACCACCTGGCTATTTATTTACTTTGTTGCTCTATTGAATGGAGGTAGGGAAAGGGCTGTACTGGTTCCATTTGTCTTGTGGCCATTCTGAGTTTTATTTTATTTTATTTACATGTGTCTGTGTGTGACTATGTGTATATGTGTGTCCATGTGAGTGCAAAGACTCACAGAGATCAGAAGAGGGCACCAGGTTTCCTGGAGCTGGAGTTACAGGAGTTGGGGGCCACTCACTGAGGGGACTGGACACTGGACTTCAGTCCTCTGCAAGAGCAGAGAGTGTTCCTAATGCTGAACCAGCTCTTGAACCTTCAGAGATTTTATTATTATTATTATTATCATAGAAACATAAGAAACTTCATAAAACGTTTGAGGGCAAATGTCAAATTTGAAAATATATTTATAATATATACGACACAAGATATTAATAACCTTAATAAAAAGAGACTATGAGTCAATAGGAAAAGTTGAGCAATCTCATAATACTTTGGATACTTTTAATAATAACGAAGTGGAAAAGTCAACCTTCCTGGTGATCAAACAAAAGAAAATTCAAGTCGTGACACATTTTATTGTTACCACTAGATTGGAAAAAGATTGCAAGATGTAGTGATATATACATTCTTACTAATAGTCACAATTATGAGTGTGGTCCTTTGTAAGGAAAACCATTGATATAAAGCAAAACCTTTAAATGTATTTAAATCTCATTTAAGTATTTAAATGTAAGTTATTTACATTTTAAATGTAAATTTAAATTCTAACCTGGAATCATCTGAGAAGAGAGCTTCAGAGAGGCAATGTCAGGTTCACGGTGGCTTGGGGGGCCCGTCTATGAGGCATTGTCCTGACTGTTAGTTGATGTAGAAGGAGCCAGCCCACTGTGGGCATATGGGTCCCTGGTTTGTATAAGAGTAGAGAGGGCCAGCTGAGTGCTAACAAAGTAGCTTGCAGGCAGGCACTCCTTTCTCTCTGATGCTGACTGTGGGTGTGATGTCACTCCTGAGTTCCTGCCTTGACTTCCCCCAGATGGTGGATGTAACCTGCATTTGTAAACCAAATAAACCCGTTTCTTCTCTAAGCTGCTTTTTGTTTTACGGTGTTTTATCAGTAACAGGAGCAAAGCTAGAACAGCATGCTTGGGCAATCACAATTCTAGGAGCTGGGGTTTGTTGACTTCCAGACTATCAAGATCTCAGCTCTCAAGATTTTTAAGAGTATATAAAGGTGAAAGTGAATTCTACTGTGTTTCTTTGTGTTTGTTTTATAATCTTATTTTTCATTAATAAATACATGCTATATAATACATAACAAGAATTTTTTTTTTTTTTCTCAGCATGCTCTGCTGTGGTTATTTCTTTTTCCTTTATTTTGTATTTATTAAAAAAAAACACAGTAAAAAGAATTTAAAATGTGGAAGAGTTAACAATAACTATATAGAGGATAAGAATGATAAGCATGGCTTATCAAGGGTAGACATACAAATAAGATTGCTACACCTATATTTTCTTTGTGTTCATCTTTCCCTCTGAATTTTTTTTTTTTTCCATCCCTGTA
>PVIH01011484.1:0-24712 GCA_004025045.1 Sigmodon hispidus
GTTATCAGGTGTCCTTGGTCACCTTCCATGCAGGAGGGGATATCTTTTCAGTGAGGGGAGCAGGAGCAAGGATAGAGGCAGACAGTGTTCAAGCAGTGACCCAGGTCTTGCCTGCCCCAAACCTGAGCCTATGCAGTGGAGAAAGTAAACTATCTCATGGAGGTCTAGAAAAGCAAGTGGCTCTCTGAAGTTTCCATTAGCACATGTTAGGTATACATATTGTGACATTTTTTCAGAAATATATATATTTCCCTTAGATCATATTCATTCCCTATTACTTTTCTTGCCATCTCTTGTCTTCTCATTTTTGCTGACTTCTTTGTCTTCCTAACTATCTCTGTCTCTCTGTCTCTCTCTCTCTCTCCGTGTGTGTGTGTGTGTGTGTGTGTGTGTGTGTGTGTGTGTGAATGAGTTTCACTATTACTAGTGCTATTTATGGATGCATGAGTGAAAGTTTATTTACAGGAACATGAACAATTTATCAGTGGCTACAAAGAGAGTGTCTCTCCCTCCCTCAGTATCCATTGTCTGCCTAAAGAGCACCAGGGATTAAGTTTTACAGAAGAGCTATGGGCACTCTTTCTCATTTCTGCTTTTGTCTTAAAAAATGACCAAATCTTATCATTTCTAATATAAACACTCACATGCAATGTGTAGTGTATATACACCCATATCACACACACTACCTATAACACACATGCACACTTACACATTACCTAACAATGCGCACACATATCATAAACATGTATAACACCCATCACATAAGCAACACATAACAAAACATACACACAAACACCAAACACACAAATAGCACCACACCTTAATAATAAATAC
This sequence comes from Sigmodon hispidus, assembly GCA_004025045.1. Lineage (NCBI taxonomy): Eukaryota > Metazoa > Chordata > Mammalia > Rodentia > Cricetidae > Sigmodon > Sigmodon hispidus. Next base: position 835 of record PVIH01011484.1, read on the forward strand.
TACACATACAACATGCACATACATTAACACCTACCATATATGCACATCACTCATAATATTGACTTCTACAGCTAAATAATCACCATACCTTACATTTTATTAACCTGCCAAGTATTTGCCTTGAAAGCATAAAGACCTGAATCTAACCACAACACTCATGTAAACAATTTCAGGCATTATAGTTTGTAATCTTACTGCTAGGGAAGCAAAGACAGAGAGATCCCTGGGACTCCCTCACCAGCTAGCTTAACCTACTTGGAGTGCTACAAGATGAGCAACTCCTGAGTAAGGATGTTAGAAAATGTCCTCTGACATCCACATATATATCCACACAGTAAAACATGCATAAAGGAGTTAATTGGTAGAACAGACAGGCAGAACTTCTCTTGTTCCAAGTCTTAACGCCTTCCTCAGCTGGGTTCCAGAGTACATGCTAATTTTCATGGCTAAGGTAAGGTGATCTATTTATTAAGGTAATGAAACTGAGCACTAGATTATAATAATTAACTCCTTGAAAATAATTATTTAACCTTTATTCAAATCTATCAGTCACCAGGGCTTGGTTGCTTCCTGATCACCATTGCAAACTATTAGTTGCAAAGAGTTTCAGAGAACAGGTCATAGAATCCATTCCCCCTGCTTATATTGTAATTTCCTTATCACTGGGTGATCTTAACAAGATCTCATAATTAATTAGTGTCTCCTACAGACAGCCCAGGGGACTTCACTCATCAGTGACCATTTCTTTATTTAAAGGGAAAAGGCCAGCTACCTTAATAACCAAGTGACTATCATGTGCAAATGATACAGAGGGTAAGAGAAATTGGCTTAGTTTCTGGAAGTTTGGTTGCATGATGGTCCAGGTGTCTTCTAAGTATGGGTTCTGACAGTGATGGAACACTGCCTTTTAGACTGCAAAAAAAATTTCAACATAATTTAGAATGATTGACAGGTTCTTGGGTGTGCAGTTTCTTGATTCTTAATATCTCTTTCCACTTCTTCCAGCTTATTTTCCTTCTATTTTCACCCTGTCTCATATCATTTGAATTCCTTATACTCTATCCTACAAAAAGATTTAAAAATCTTCCCAAATGATTTGAAATTATGCAGTATATTCATAGAAATGTAAAAATAGAAAAAATTCTATTTGAAAAACAGGTTAAAGAAAATCAACTGATATATTTATAAGTTATAGGGTTGAGTTTTATCTTTACTTGGGACTTTCTACAATCAGTAATTCTGATTTTATAATAGTAATGATAAAATAATGTTATGATTATATTAATAAAAATATTAGATACAATGGAAATTGCATAAGCTTGAGGGAAGATATGTTGGGTTAGGGTTGAAAAGATGACTTGGTGTGTAAGAGTGCTTGCTACTCATGCATTAGGACCTGAGTTGTATCCCCTGAACCCACCCAAAAAGCTGGGCATGGCTTCATATGGCTGTAATCTAGTGATGTCAATGATGCAAACTCAGTGGCAGGCCAGTGTAGCCATAAACCAGTGTGTCCAGGTTTAGTCAGTGACCCTGTTTCATGGAAATAAGGCCTAGAGAAGTAAAAAAGATATAACATGATTTCCTCTGCTTTCTGAGCACACATATGTGGACAACACACCTACAAAGAAGCCTGCACCACACACAGCTTTTTATTTACGTGTTTGTCATCGGGGCACACCATATTCCTGCTGTAAAATGTGATTGTTGCATTTCCACAGTGCTTCGCCTTTAGGGCTGTTGTAGAATTTAATAAAGCAGGATCTATAATGTTCCTTACATGTTACCTGTTCTCTTCTGATATAGTTATATTTTGTTGTGATATCAGAAGAAACTTCACTTAAACTATACTAAGCCATTTTTTTAATCAAAAATATAAAGTCTTTTTTGTTGTTTTTACTTTTGAACTGCTGGAGCTTGAACTGAGGGCTTTGTGCCTGCTGGAAGCACTACACCACTGAGTTATGCCTCCACCCCTGATGTGTTTGTTTATGTCAAAAGCACACAGTCAGAAAGTTAGATGACAAGTCAGAAATCTCTCTTACACTGATTACATTAACCCCACCCAGCAATTGCAATCACCAAACACACAGTATGGCCAGTGACAGGCATACATGGGAGCTATAGACTTTTGGCCAACAGTAAGGTTTTAACACTTTCTATCTGGATCCAGTACAATAACTAGGTGTTTTAATTGCCTGTTTATTTTTTTTTCATTTCCCTTTCTGGGTTTTTAAATTTTTATTCAGTAAAATCAATATATGAGATTATTTAATATAGAATATTTGGATATTATTCATTCATAGTTTGTGTAAGTTTATTTCTTTACATAAACATTGCTGAGATAAATTTATTTTCTTTTTCCTTAAGAGTATAGTAAATATAGTGAATCAGAACTTGATGAACTGAAGGCAGATGCATTGATCCATTCACTACTTCTTCCATTTTTAAGAAAATAACTGAGTCTATGAAGTTATTCTTCTTCCTAAAGGTGTTCATCTCTATATGCATGAACAAGCAGAAACACCAGCTCTTTAAGCCTGGAGAGATAGATGATTAGTGGTTAGGAGCAATAGTTGCTCTTGCAGATTACCTGAGTTCAAGAGACTCACTTTCAGTTATTAGCACCAAGGGGTCAGATACTCAACTTGTACACACACACACACACAAACTGTACCATAAGCTTATATTTAAAACCTTAAGCAAATTTACCCTTGTTCCTGAATTTACATCTTCCTGTCCCCAATCTCTTTTCAGTCCTTAAAAGAGTGACAAAAGAAGTTACTGACTGTATCAAATATTCAAAATAAAATGTCCTTGATTTAGAATGAAAAATTGAAGTATTTCAGTGTAGACTGATGTTAAAGAGACAAGTAAATGTCTCAGATATTGATGCTACTAAATATCACATTGCACTTTTCTACTTTTTTATTATGAATAAAGTCATATTTTTATCCATGTATTCCCTTGTTCAAACTCCCTTCCCCCTCCAAATAACAAAATAAAAACTAACAAAGGACATTTGTGTTGCTTTGAATGAGAATGACCACAATAGGTTCATATATTTGAATGTCTAATCACTATGGAGTAGAACTGTTTGGGAAGGATGTGGAGGTGTGGCATGGTTGAAGGAAGTATGTCAATGGATGTAGACTTTGAGATTTTAAAACCTCAGTCTCTTACTCTCTGCTATTACCTCTGAATCAGGATGTTAAAGCTCTCAGCTATTGGTCCAGAACCATGCCTGTCTGCATTCTGCAATGATGTTCATGGACTAACCCTCTAAAACTGTGTCAGGCATGCTCCAGTTAAATGCTTCTTTTTATAAAAATTGCCCTCATCATGGGGTCTTTTCACAGCAATAGTATAATAACTAGGACAATGTTTTTATAACCAATCTTGTTATATAACTAATTAACAGTCCAGTCTAAAGTTCTCTTGCTGCTGGATCTGGTTCAAGTCAACTGAGCAAATCATCTCTAATTCTGAAGAGTGGAGCTTTGTCTAATACTGCCCATGATTTATGATGATTATATGGGGTCATTGAATGCAGACTCTTCTCTTTCTTTGGAGAGAGGACAGACACACTTACTGTAAGAGATTTTGCCATTTGAGAAAATATGTAAGTTTCACCACAAAACCTTATGGCTAGTATTTATGATAAATACAGTAGGATGAGTAAAGATTTGGGGAATGATGTATCTTATGCAGAGATGAATTACTTTAAAATGTGACCAGAGTTCATCTACATAGTAAGACCAAGTGCAGAACACACAATAAACACTGCCCTGAAAAGTTAATCCCTAGCACAGCCTGCTTCCCTTCTGTATACACTTCCCTCTTCTCTTACAAAGACTAATGGCAGCAGCCTCCTATTTATTTTATGCCTGTTCTAAAACCATCTGGGCAGAAATGGGTATATTTTCAAGAGACATTTGTGGGGCCCTTTGGCTATCAGACTATTGAAATAGTAGATTGACCCTAAAAATAGGGAATTTCCCTAGAATCTCATGCTGGGCAAAAACAGGCCAAAGAGATGGTAGCTAGAGGGGAATGTGTCATCCAGAAACAGAGTCCACACATTCCTAACAATTTGTTGCAACACCTTGCAGACAAACTGAGGCTGAGTTGATGAGGGAGGGGTCAATTATAAACAGGACCACACCTTAGCTAACAATGCTTATCTGTGTATTCCTTTTGTCCTCTTTTAAACCAAAATCTCATGTCAGTTCTCCAAAGATGAACATTGAACCTCTTTGTCATTCTTTCTTATGTGGCCAAATTGAAATCTGATTTTCACCATTATTTGCAATTTAACTGGACAACTTAGGAGAAGTGGCCAAGCCTTGTATCTGAGGTATGATAAGACTAGTTTCTCTAACAGCATCAGTAAATCTTTTTGTATTTAATATTATTATTAATATTATTAATTAATTACTATTAATAATATTATTATTTCTCCAGAATCCATGACTTTCTGGAAGCCACCCTAGTTCTTCTCTACTTCACCCTCCATTTTACTTCAGTTTCATTCTTTTTCAGCCTCTAATTCACTGAGCCTGAGCAATAAATATATATTATGTCATGCTGTTCAGTGTCTACTACCTATTAAAGTTTGGATCTGCTTGAATTTGATTAGATGATTCTTTTATTTTACCAAGATGTCTGCATTAACAGTGTCTATTTTACCTTGTATGTTCTGATGTGTTAGCTGTGTTGATTTCTAAGAATTCATTGAATTTTAGGAACCTTCCCTATCAGGGTTGAACCAGTTCCTGGAGCGACTATAAGTATGTACATCTTTTATATGCAAATCAACCTCCCAGAGTACAGATGGTGTAACTTGTATTCTTAGGTCCTCATATACAACTACTCACTCATCTTACATCCTGGTATTAGCCAAAGATAGACAGCCCATACCTCAAAATCTACTAACATTATTTAAATTAATTCTGAACGTCTAGACCTTATATTAGTCTCCTAGCTCTTTCTCACCATATCAAGAACAAATGCTCTAAACTTTGTTCTTCCTCCATTTCCCGACTTATTTCTTGAGTGGCCCTATGACCCTATGTCCTCCTTATTTGTAAAAAAATGCTTTCTAGTCTGTTGACTTTATCATCCTTGAAGAATAAATAATAAAATTTACATGTTAAAGCTCTTCCCTTCAAAGTCAATTCCTACCAAAAACCTGCCCAAGCCCTTCCTTCTCTCAGACTAAAGATGACCCAGTATGTCTCATCAGCATTTCTATGGGCTCCATGCATAATCCATGAGCTTTCTGAACACCATGTGGTTGCTTTCCTTACCTCTCCATTTGATTCCAACTAAATCTTATATAAACACTTAACATCAGAGCCTAAAAATAACATCTACTCCTAGACTCTCCATATGTTTGTTGAAATGAACTGATTTGGGGAAATGATCCCTGTCTGCCACAGCATAACTTTGAGGAAAGATATAGAGAAGAAACCAGATTGGTCTGGTTCAACATATTGAACATTAGGACAGAAGAGAACACAGGCTCTTTAAGAGCTCACAGGATGAACTAATGACCCTCTGCCAATGACAGCTCAAAAATATCTATGTTGGTGTGTGGTGTTTTGTATGTATGTATACATGTACACAAACATATTTGTGTGGTATGTATACGTTTGTGAAGCTGTGTATGTACATTGTACACATATCTGTAGAGGGCAGAGCTCAATGCTAAATGTATTTTTCAGTTACTCTCAACATTATTTTCTGAGACAGGGTTTCTTACTGAACATGGAGCTTGCCAATGTGACTAGATGAGCTGAAAAAGAAGCCCCAGTGATGATCCTGTCTCTAAACCCCTAACCCTGGAGTAACAGGCATGTGGTCCTATGCCTACCCTTTGCATAGATTCTAGACTCAAACTCAGGTCTTTGTGCTTACATAGCAAGTAGTTTATAAAGTGAACCATCTCCTGAGCTCTAATGTGCTTTCTGGTGTCAAATTCCAAGAGTACTCTTATATTCAACAGAGCATATAGATTATTCCATAACAGACTTAAGCTCAATAATTGAATGAAAAACATTTTCAAAATGTAAATTAGGAGCCCCAGAATTTTAAACTGAATAGTATATCATATTTACAAATGGAGAAGGGATTGACTACATCAGCTGAGTTACTTCTTTGAATTCCAGTTCTTACCATCATTCTATCTTGCCCATTCTTTGTTCCCTCTGCTGCTGCTTTGTCACTGTTTATATTGGCTACAAGAGTTCTCATATAGGAAGGACCAAGCAGTGAGTTAAAGTTCCTTAAAAGTTAAAGTGCCTTAAAGTTCCAACTTGACCATTGCTCTTCCCCCTTGGAAAAGTTATTTAATTCCCTCACATCTCTCTCTTTTCAGTAAGCTAGTACTAAAGATACCATTATATATAATAATATAGATCATATTAAAGTAGTTGATCTATACAATATATGTCCTGCACACAGCAAGAGCTCCAACTAAATCTTATGTACAGCCATTGCTGCTTTTAAAACATTTTCCTCTCATCTCTTTACTCCCTAAAGCTAAATTTGGATCCTCTGGAAGAGCAGAAAGTGTTCTTGACTATTGAGCTATCTCTCCAAACTTTAATACAAGACTTTTGATTATGACCTAAGCATCTTAACAACAGCTATCTGTATTGTTTAGGTGGCTTCAAGGGGATTTTAAAGAATTTTTATTGATTTTTTTCAAAAAATTAAATCACTGGACATAATAGGCTGACAAGATAAAACCATAGGTCATAAAGGTTGAAAGAAATCCTTACTATAATGGGTTACAAGGGAGTTCAACATGTGTGTTGACTATAAAACAAGTTGGTAATCTTGTTTGTAAGATTGGAAAAAAGGTACACATTTACAGTGTGGGAAGGAGAGAGACTAAACTCATTGTTACTGTAACATTTGTACTTGAAAAGAATTTCATACCTACATTGTCTCAATGGCAGATTTTTTTGGGGGGTGTATACCAAAATTCTTTCTCAAATGGTAAAAGACTTTAGTCAGGCTCTATAATGAGAGCCTCTTTCTCTTTGTATAATGCCTAAATTTTCTCATTTCTAGCATGTCTCACTTTTTGTAAATTTAGCAAATAAAATATATATTTTCATATTTTTCAAACTTGGATCTAATGAATAAAAGAGAATGTGAGATAGTGAAGTATGAGAATCCCTGGATCTATACTTTCTATCAATACACAGAGTTGTGTATCTCCTTCCTGTCTTCTCCCACTTCATGTCCCCTCACCTGTAACACTTCACTGCACACAAACTGTCAGCACAGGAAATAGAATCTACAAACATATTGTTTAAGTGTTAAAGAATTTTCTTTGTGAACCTGAGGAAACTGCTTTATAGTTTTAGCCCTAAGTTGATTAAACATACACCAGATGTCACACAGGTACAGGCTATATAAAGGGGTCACAGTCCCTTTCATATTAATTTCACACTACATATTGCAAATTCTTGCTAACATTTAGAAAACCATCTCACTGAATTACTTATTATAGAGAAATATTTACTCTGTTATTTAATAGTTTGTTCTACTCTTCAAACTGTAGTATGGTGGTTAATGTTGTCAGCTTGTTGGGATTTAGCATCATATAAGAATCAGGTCTATGGGGATGCTTATAAGGAATTATTTTATTAGATTGATATGGGAAGATGCATTTTAACTATGAAAAGGACCATTCCCTGGGTGGGGAGCCTGGGTTGTATAAAATGGAGAAAGTGAACTGAGTACAGGCATGCATGTGTTTATTGCTTTTTACTTTTTGTTGGTTGATTTGATATAGACAACTGCTTCAATCTCTGTAACCTTGACTTTCTCATCATAGTTTATTGTACCTTTACCTGGAAGTCTCATGGGCCTGTTTCCCACAGAGTTGCCTTTCCAGAGTGTTGTCACAGTAAAGAGAAAAAAACCTAAAATATATAGTTATTGTCTTAAAATCATGTAGCTAAATTATAATTTTCATAAAATTAAGAATGATGAAATTTCAGGATTTTATTTCTGGTCATAACTAATAGAAAAGTCTGCCTAAAGCTATGGAATGGTTCACAAAAGGAACTACAAACCAGGGAGAAAGCATTTAGTTTGTTTGAGTTGCTATTGGCTGTATTTTAATGCTGAACTACATTTCTAATAATGGGTATTCAATAAAATTTTCCATTCTCATTTCAATATTGTTAGCATTTATGGTACCTGTGTCTTTAACTTATATTGTAGGTGAACAAATTCATGTTTTATATGCCTTTTAGCCTGCATAGTTGTAGCATAGGCTACAATAATCTTTCCAGTAAAATTCTTTACTACAAGTAATTTTGTATATAATCTCATTTAAATAGATTCTCTGGGAGGAAACAAAACTTGAGAGAAATGTCAAAATAGATTGCAGGGAACAGAAGCTTCTTTGATGAAGACTAAGGATAGCACTGGAGACTTATGGCTAGTTAAGGCATAAAAAACAAGGGATGTTGAGCCTTAAATGGGGCACCTATATAAACCCCATCAATGCCCAGGGACTATCCAGTAAGAGGTGATGGTAACAATGTAAAATCTAGGCAGGGCATGACACTCATGAACTCTTAGCAGCTGGGGATGGTGGATGTGGTGGTCTGAGTAAAAATAGTTCACATAGGTTCATATATGTGAATTCTTAGCCCCCAGTTGATGGAACTGTTTGAGAAGGATTGGGAGGTATGGCCTTACTGGAAGAGGTATGTCATTAAGGGTAGGCTTTAGGATTTCAAAAGCCCCTGTCTGTCTGTCTGTCTGTCTGTCTGTCTGTCTATCTATCTCTATCTCTGCCTCTGTCTCTGTCTTTTTTCTCTTCCCTATGCTTATAGGTCAGCTATAAGCTCTCACTTATTGTTGTAGTACCATACCTGACTGCTTGCTGCAATGTTCCCCACCTAGATGATTAAGGACACATCCTCTGAAACTGAAAGCAAGCCCCAAATAAACTTATTCTTCTACAAGTTGCCTTGGTCAATTTTAATCCAATCACTGGGGTCAAGAGTGGGTGTAAATGGATCCTTTGGACTTGCTAGGCAGCTACGCTCACCTACTTCATAAATGCAAATTCCAGGGCAATGAGAATCTCTGTGTCTTAAAAAAAATTAAGTGGGCAACATCTAAGAAATGACATCCACAAATTGTCCTCTGGCCTCCACAAACATGAACAAATATGTGCATGAACATTCTCATATTCCCATGCACACAGACAAACATACATACACACACACACACACACACACACACACACACACACGCACACTAAATATTTTTAAGTGGCATTGTCACCATCAGATGTGTCTGTAGGAACTCTAATGACTCTCATCCACAATCCCACAAGAGCTTCTTCCGCAGCCCTTCAGTACCGCCTCTCATCTTACTTCTTATCTGGACTAACTCCAATATAAGAAGTGATTTCTGCAGCCCCAGCAAAGCATTAGCACTTCGGATGCACTGTGAATGGTGACCACTGGAGCCACTCTGGCTAGTGGCCTTCCTCTACCTGCCATTAGCCCACTCCTCACTCAGCTACCTGGGGGTATTGCCAGCCCTGCAGTGTGATTCACAAACTAGCTGAGATTTCTCCTGCTTAGCGAGAGGCCTGGTTCTGTGTTCTTGGGGTATCTTAATTCAACCCAACATCTATGATCCACCCTGCTTTACAGGGCCCACCAAAGACAGACCTCATTTCAGCAAAATAATATCTCAAACACTCAAATGATATGAAGACAAGGAACACCAACAGGGGACAGGAAATTTCTGGAAGGCCAATAACTGTAAGGAGCTACTGTGTACCTTAGCCTGAACCTAACCCAGACCTCCATACAGGTAATAGATATGAGCATAACAAATCTATAGCTTTAGGAGTGGAACTCAGGGCAGGAGACTTCCAGAAAGGGACACACCTGATTCCTTTCCAGTCCAGCAGGGGAGTCAACAGCTCACTCCAGCTCCCTCTATCTTCTGACTTGAGAACTTATGGGAAAGAGAAGCTGGCTAAGGGAACCTGAAGTAGTTGGTCTTCTGGGACATAAGCCAGTGAGGAGGAGGAGGTCACACTCTTATATATGAGCTCCTCTTCTAGATCTGGCCACTTCCAGCCCTGACCTGTCTATCCCCTTAAGAAGTCTCCTCCATGGAGTCTAAAAATTGTGTTGACACAGGCTCACCACAGGCAACTAACTATACTTGATGCTAGTAGCTCTTTATATACTCTTCTTTTTGGAAACATAATCCTCAAATTCCTTTTGAGAGTTAATGTGCCTCAATTTTTATTCTAAAGTGTGAGAGACTGGTTTTATCTTCCCTAGTAGCATATGCTGAGTCCATTTTTAGACAGGAACATCACATACCCAAAACAAAGTATTTTAGTGGAGCAAAATCCATGATGGATAACAGTTTCACAAGAAATTCTGGCAAGTTTTGGACATAAGCTCTCAAGAGTGATGTCAACTACTGATTTTTGGCTATAACTCTAATATGATCGTCGGTGTTTGTTATAGAATGTTACACATCCATTCCCTTATGAGAGCTCTGAATATCTTCTTTATATTCTGACACTTGGCACTGTTCCTAGCATGCAGTCAACACCCAGTCCTCAGCAGAAGGATAGATAAGATGTGAGAGGATAAACATCTACTTAAGGCTGTCTGCATCCAGAATGTGAACCATCATCTTGGGAACATTCTACTACATCTCAGCACATGTAGCTTCCTGATGCTAACCATTAGAAAAAGAGATTGTAAGATCTAAGATTTGGGGGCTCAAGAGGAACATCAAGCATGTCCATTTTGGTAAGAGTTTTATTTATTAAGGGAATTATTAATGTCAAGGAAAGACAGTATGGTTGGGGATTTGAAAGGAGTTTGGGCTGCTGACAGGAGTCTTCTCTTACAGATTTCAGAGGTAGAGAGGAATTTCTACTAGGTCAAGCTGATGAGCAGCCCACTGTAAGTGCTTATAGTGAGACTGTCTCTAACTCACAAATGGCAAAGGTTCAGCATGGGACTTAATATGTCACCTTCATAGAATAGGATCAAGTAAAGTGAGCATCATTAAGTTATCATCAACCATAGCAGGTTACCTTTCATTACTGTTACAGCAGCTGGAAGGAAAGTGATGCTACAGGTGAGTGTAGCCCCAGTAGCACCTAGCCTCAGTCTATCAGAAAGATGGATAAAGGCAAAATGACTTAGGAAATGAATTTATGGCTTTGTATGGGTTCTTATATTTATGGTTGTGAGCCAAGCCTTTAACGGCTGAGCCATCCCTCCAGCCCTTGTATGGGTTCTTAACAACTAAAATCCAGGTGTCCTGGCTTAAAAAAAATTAAAAATCTCTTAAATTACATTACAAGCAGATAAGAAAAAGACAGGGTTATCAGGCTCCAGTTCCTGGTTACAGCCAGTCATTGCAGGACAATCAAGGCAGATATGTCAGCTTCCTGCCCACAGCCAGAGAAGCAGGACTAGACGGGTCTTTGCCTCTGTTTGGCTTCCTCATGTCTGTCTATGGATATAATGCAACAACCATGGACTAGGTTTTTCCACATTAACTACAAGTTAAGACAACTTCCCACAGTTGTGCATGAGGACAACCTGCCTGATCCAAACGACTACTCAACCAGGACTCTCTTCCCACAGAATTCCAGGCTGTGGCAAATGGATGGTACTTCAGTACAGTGAGGCCCACTGTCTCAAAAAATGATGTGGGTAGCAACTGGAGAAGATACTATAGCTAACCTTCGGCCTCTATTTGCATGCACACATTTGTTTGCCCATACACATATATACACATATGATGACAACCTATCTATCATAATTGAGTAGCCTTATTGTTGCTTCTTCAGTTTTGTGCATCATCCTGACCAGTCTTTTAGTTTCTGAGTGACTGGAATGTTATTCACATCATCAGAAATGAAATTACAATAAACAAATGACTCCATAGTGAGTTTTCACGGCCTCAATGTGATAGGGAGATGAAGGATCTCCCACAAGCTTACTGCCCTAAGGTATCCCTGTGACAGATGATAGAAATACAGGAGAGTAACTGAACTAGTTAGTCATAGCTGCCTCTAACACACAGTGTAAAACTCTGTCCTAAGAATCTCCTAAAGTGTTTTATGGCTTGATTTCAGGGGCATGGTAGATCTTAATCTTTAACAAATTTCTAAAAGGAGGAAATTTCTAATTGTAAACATCCCTTGTTTTTATATACATTATGTAAAGTTTTTCTTTTCTCTTTTACTGGCTAAATATAGAACAGAATTCGGTTTCTTTTTCTCCGTTACCCAGCATATTTTCTTCCATAGATTTTTCCTTCAGTGAATTAGGAATCTGCTTCAAATGAAAATGGGGAGTAAATCCTTGGATAGAGACTATTCATAGTTCCAATGGGTAGGCTACGAACTAAATGTTCCTAACATTCTTCTAGATGACTCTTTGGTCACTCACTTATAAGAGTTGGGGAGATAAGATAGTTGAGAAAGTGATTATTATAGAAACAAAAGGGCCTGGATTTGATTTCTCCCAAACCCACAGAAAAAGCTGTACACATGTGACTCCAGACTGGCAGATACCTAGGGTTCACTAAGCAGCCAGCCCAGACCACTTTGTAGGTCTCAAGCCGCTAAGAAAACCTGTCTTAAGAAAGAAAAGAAGAAAGGAAGGAAGGAAGGAAGGAAAGAAGGAAGGAAGGAAGGAAGGTTGTTGTTCCATATTTATGTGTACACACAAGCATATGCACACACATTCCAACACATAAAAAAATGTGTCAGCTCTTGTCTGATCTAGTGTGCACAGAATTGCTGTGGGGATTCATATGCGGAACCTGATTACTGTCTAAAGCTGAGAGAACCAGTGACAACAGCAATGAAAGATATAGAATTTTCTAAGGAGTCAGGCCACAAAATGAAAAATCAGTTCACTAGCTGCACATAAAAGGACAGATCTATAAGACTTCTTATTACGAGTGACATTGAATAGAAATGTATAATTTTCAATTTAGGTAAAATTCTAAGCCTTAGGAGGATGCTCTTAATTTTGTCCCTTTTTTTTCAATCTTTCCTGGGCATAGCTGCCTCTCATCTGAACTCATATTACCTCTTCCATGCTTCATAAAAAAGCCAGGACCCCACAGGGATGTTGTCTATTTAGAATCAGCTCAATTCTCTCCTTTCCAGCCTGGAGGTGGAGGGGGATGGATAGCCAAAGCTCGTTCACCTGGCTTCTCCTTCTCTGCTTGATGAGTTAGCTTTTAAAATAATACTGCTTCTCTTCATTTCATATTCTTCATCTTTAGCCAAATGGACTTTCCATTTTACATGAGTTTTGGTCTATTCCAATTTTCCACTTCTCTAACTCTAATCCCCCAGTTACAAATGAAATCCCTGCTGCACTAATATCTCTTACTTGCTGGTACTGAAGAGATCAATATTTCAAAATGCCATATGTTTTATAGTTCAACAACTGCATGCATACAAGCACATTGATATTTGAACCATTGAAATTTGTAAGTTACACACATCAGAGGTCGAAAAGGAAAACTATAAACTATGGCTATATTTCTGAAACTGATAATGTATTCTTAGCCACACAGCCAACTCCTGACATGTTGGTTTCTTAGGGTGTGTTGATGTTGTATGTCATATCTGAGAGTCTGAAACTTGAGCTTTATTGTCAGAAGCCAGTTTTGGAAAAAATCTAAGTTGGTAGTGTATGCTTGCACTTCCAGGATTAGGGAGGCAAAGATAGAAGCATCTTTAGGTCTCCCTGGCTACCAGCTGAGTCAAATGGGTGAGGTGTAAGCTACTGGGAGACTCAGTGTCAAAAAACTATGGGAAGTGCTGGAGAATGACAACCAGGCTTGTCTGTTGTGAAATACGTGTTTACACTGTAACGATATGTCTCTGCCTTCTGATTGGTTTAATGAAGATCTAAATAGCCAGTAGCTAGGCAGGATTTCTAGAAAGAGGAGGAAAAATCTAGGTGTGAGCTTTTCACCAGCAGATTTGGAGCAAATCAGATTTGTTTTGTACTAAGGAAAAGGTTACAAGCTAAAAAGAGCATAGATTAATAAAAACATGTTAATTTGAATTATAAGAGCTAGTTGAGGATAAGCCTAAGCTAAAGGACAAGCTTTCATAATTAATAAGAAATCTCCTTGTAATTTTTGCAAGCTGGTTATCCAAAGATAGTTCCAAAAGAAAACCTGCTACTAAGGGTGCCCAATGTCTGGGTGTGTAAATCCACGTAGGGCTGAAGATAACTGAAAACAGACATTCTAAATACAGAGTCAGACTCAACTTCCTGCTGACCTTGGTCTTTCAAGTATGCCCATGTTTGCAGCATGAAGATGCACAGCTCTCTTCACAGGTCACACTGCACAGTTGAACACTTGAACAGCCAGCACACTATTCACTACTTGGCACTAGGTTCAAGCACCTGCTGCAGCACAGTCCAGGATTGTGACAGGGATGCGCTGCTCCTACCCCTGCTGAGGACCCAAAGTGGGTAGGGCCAACCATCAGTGCCACTGGGGTTTAAGATTTGTCTCTCTAAGCTGGGGCCATCTTAATGGATTCCTGGAATTTTCCTAGCACCAGGCTTCTCCATTACCCCAGAATGTCTCCCTGTATCAAGATATTTCTTTCATTGTTCTCCCTTTCCATTCCTCCCTCAACTTGACCTTTCTATTCCCTCATGATCTCATCTTCTATCCCACCTCCTGTATTGCTCCCCCCCCACCCCCCGCAACTCTCAGTTTACTTCGGAGATCTCATGGAGAGGATTCCTGAACAGACCTACCCTGTAACCAGAGTGGTGAATACCCTGTTACTGTAGAGCCTTCATCCAGTAACTGATGGAAGCAGATAGCATGATCCACAGCCAAACTTCAGGAGTCCAGTCAAAGAGATGGAAGAGGGATTACATGACATGAGTATAGGGGGTAAAGACCATGATAAGGAAATCTATAGAGACAACTGAACCAACTTCAGAACCTTAGGAAATCATGAACTATAGACTGACAGCTGTGGAGACTATATGGGACTGGACTAGGCCTTCTGCATAAGAGAGACAGTTGTATAGCTTAGACTGTTTGAGAAGCCTTGGGCAGTGGGATCAGGATTTATCCCTGGTGTATAAACTGGCTTTATGGAGCCCATTGCCTGTGGTGGGATGCCTTGCTCAGCCTTGATGCAAAGGGGAGGGGGCTTGGTCCTGCCTCAACTGAATGTATCAGGCTTTGAAAACTCCTTATAGGAGGCCTTACTCTTTTAGAGAAAGGATAAGGGGTAGAACAGGGGGAGAGCATGAGACATAAAAGGGAAATATGTGGAATTAAAAAATAATAAAATAAAATAATTAAAAAGAATATAAACTGGAAGAAAAATATTGTAGAAGCACAGGGCTGCAGGCATGCAAAAAGTCAGATCCAGACCCCTCCCCCCAAAAAATCCTCTAAACAGGTACAATATGTTTAAAAATTGTGCCTAGGTGCTACAGAAAAAAAAATGTCTATAGACAATCATAGAAAAAATAAACAATTTTTTTAAAATAAAAGTTTTTTAAAAGGGAATGTTAAAAAAGGGAGGGGGTGTCTGGATCCTGTATGGTGCTTTGCTGACTTTAAATTTTTTAAATGCTAATGAACCCAAAACAATAGCATGTGAGAGACATTGCATTTGTAGAAATTGCTAAATTAAACCAAACTATATATTTAAAGAATGCCTTACCTTCAGAATGGTAGTAAAAATATATATGTTGAGTTGAGGGAGAGGTTTAGCTTTTTTTTCATGAAAACAAAAACTATGGAATTCCTCAAAATTAATACAGAAGATTTGATCAGGGGAGAATTCCTGAAAGTCTTAGTGATAGACATGAAGAAAAAAAGAAAAGCAATGAGACAGATAATGTTCATGCTGATCCCTCTACATGGGAATACCTCTGAGACTGGATGAGACATGATAAATCTTTTTATAGGCAGAATCCTCACGACTTATTATTACATACCATTCTTTCATGTGTCATGGGTACAGGTTTAGTTATTCAGTCCAAACAGACTTATAAAGTTACAAGTTGCCTTTTGCTCAGTTAAGTGTAAAACAAAAAAAAATAATTACCTTTAGCTGACTTGTGCATACCACAGATTCCATATTTGAGCTAAGACAGATATATATGTTACCTTTAAAAGTTTGTTTTCAGAAAACAAGGACCAGATACCAAATAAGACAAGTATCCCATGTGATCTAGCCTCTTAAAATGCCTTTGTTGGATTTTCCTCAAAAGTCTGCATTCAGATAAACTTCAAAGTGGTTAGCTGAGATGTTCCAGCCTCACAGGTTACTCTAGCCAGGATTTCAGATAAGCTCAGCGCTTTCTTATTACACAGAGACTAGACAACAAATGATACAGTTAGCTTTCCCAGGATTTAGTCATTATCACAATTTTCTCAGGGTCTCCTAAAGATGTCATCACCTGCAGAAAATAGGAAGCAGTCTAGAGAACATGATGTTCATATTCCCCAAAAGTGGGGTGAGTGATTTCGAGTCATTCAGTGTTTATCATTATTTATAAAGCTTGATTACAAACTGTTTCTGGTCATGGTCATAGGGAAAATAAAACTAAACAAAGCATGTTGGATTCCAGGATCTTTTTCTGAAAAGAAAAAGGAAGGTAAAGGAATAATAGGATAAAAGTATATTTTATTGAATCTAATTCTAAACTAAAAAGCAACTACTATTCTCAAACCATTTACATTGGTAGTGATTTTTGTATATTGACACAAATCAGATTGTTTTTGTTTTAATATGCAGTATATATGTTTCTATTCTTGTTTAAAGTATTTATGCCCATACAACTCATTTTCAAACATAATATAAAGTTTTAGTCTTTGAAAGTTATTATTACAAACTATTTAGGATGATTAAGAAATGTAGGTTAGTGGTTAGACATCTATAACATTCAAACTTTTAGCGATGTTAGGTATGTCTTCAGGGTCAAGCAGAGATATATTTTATGGTCTTCAAACACTTCAGAGACCTAGAAAATATGGCATGTAAGATGTTTTAATGGCATAAAGCTTTTCATGACAAGGAGATATATCTGCTCCTGGCAGCACCAATTTATACAAAAATAAAAAATAATGGGCATCAAAGAACCTCCATGTGAAGCTTGCTTTCATTTGTGACAAAATTAGCCCTAGGACAAAGAAACTGTCCTTGCCTTGGTTGTTAACAGTATACTGTTCAAATTGGATGAGCAGAAATCAAAAGAAGGTAACTGCCAAACCTTGTTAAGACAAAGTGGGGCAATTATTTAAAATTCCTGCTTCACAGAGAAGCCTGTCAGATATTTTAGACCTGTAGGCTAAAGACAGATGCCTTAATGTAGCAGAGAAACTTGGGTGACAGTCCAGACTGACAGATATCTCTGACATTTCTACAGTTTTGGAGGTTGTGTGCTCTGCACTTCCTGTTCACTCAGGTAATATCATTGTAGAGTCTCTGATAGAGTTTAAAAATGGACAGTTATAGTCTTACAATTTTCTTCAGTTTTTAGAAAAGAAGCTTAGAGATGTAAAGTTTACACAATCTTAATGTGTTTATCTAAAAAGACATTTTAAGGTATAAAAAAATTTTTTAGGATGGTAATGCAAGTTATAATAGAAAGTAAATTCAGCACAAAACTTCCCAAGAGAAGATAGATAACAAAGTATCTTCTCTGAATTTGCTAAATAAAAATGGACTGTACAGTGAATATAATTCTTACCTAATAATTTTTCTTATTACATATATATATATTTACTGTATTAGAGTTAAAACATTTTCTTTTTATCTAGAGAAAAAGGGGGTAGAAACTTGTGGGATAATTTTTTTGTGCACTGTAAAGATATTTCTTTGCTTAGGTGCATTTCAATAAAGATTAATCAGATTAGTTTAATAAAGAGCTGAATGGCCTAGGCAAGAGAATAGGCAGGACTTCATAGCAGAGAGAGGAAAATGAGGAGAAATATAGGTGTAGGAATTTCTTCCACAGACTCCGAGCAAGTAAGATGTGTCATACTGAGGAAAGTAAAAAGCCACATGGCAGACTATAGATTAATAAAAGCAGGTTAATTTGAGCTTTAAGAGCTAGCTGGGGACAATCCAAAGCCAAGATTTCATAATTAGCAAGAAGTCTCTTTGTTGTTATTTGTGGCTGGCAATTCAAAGACACTCTGATAAGAAAGCCTGCTACACTTGTCTTCTGACCAGCTCATGTATATGTCACACACAGCAGCATACACACTCAAGTGTAGATGCACATAAATACACCTATTCATAAAAATTAATCATAGCCTGTGTTTTTGAAGTATTAGAGTTTGGGGACAGGAGCTCGGACTTACACTCTGTTCACAACCATGCATTTGATATCTCACAAGACATTTAAACGGCTCCTTACACTATCCTCTAGGTAACTTTAATGATTTTCTTTTTCTACAGGTGAGGGAGTGAGCAAACAATAAAATTAAATACTGGGCCTTTAATCCTTTAATTAAATTATACATGTGGGCTGTCATCCTGGGCCTCTAAGATTCATAAACATGTTACCAAATTCCAATTTTATGATATTTGGAGAACAAAGGCACATATTGTAGCATATAAGGCCTTAAGGAAACTAGGAAGCAGAATTCAAAGAGTAAAGACAGAAGAATCTTAAGCAAAGTGTAGAACTTTTCCAGTGTCAAGAAAGAACAGAGATAGCTCTCCTAGAAGCAAATAAATTGGTGCTTAGAATTTGAAGTCAGGGTTCCGGGACCGGGTACTGTCTGCAGAGCGTGTCCCAGTGAAATCCGTAGCAGGCAGAGATAAACTCTGCCTGCCGCGGTCCAACCAGCTGCTGCTGAGGGAGTTTTCACAGCAGCCAACTCGCCTCCAATTGGTCAAAAAGAGAAAGATTGAAGACTTGAAATTCAGTCCCCTGAACAGTGCAGAAGTAGTGATTGAGCAGGACCAGGTGCTGTCTGCAGAATCCCAGCACACTCTGTGGCAGGGGCAGATAGAGTCTGCCTCTCACCATACCCACAGCTGCTGCTGAGGGAATTTGCACGGCTACCCACCTCGATCTCGAACTGAGCGATCAAATAACTACAGGAGTCCCTGAAGGACAGACTCAGACCCCGCACAGAGAGGTGACAGGAGGCACACAAGCCCGAGTGCCACAACTGACCAGGACCCATTTAAACGTGAACCAATGAAGCCATGGGCAAACATCAGTGCAAAAAATTACATAATAATACAAAGGACAACATGGTAACTCCAGAAGAGAGTGGCGATCTTACAAATACAATCCCTGAACTGAGCAATGAAGAGGAAACAGAAGGAAGCAACACCAAAAATTTCTTTTTGATGATCATCGAAGCTCTCAAAGAAGATATGAAAAATAGCCTTAAAGAAATAGAAGAAAATACAAACAAAAAATTGGAAGAGATGAACAAATCTATGAAAGAAACATTCCAGGAACTAAAAGCTGAAATAAAAGCTGAAATAGAAGCAATAAAAAAGGCACAAAATGAGGCAAAGATGGAAATAGAAAACCTGAAGAAAAAAGCTGGAACCACAGATACAAGCATAACAAACACAGTTCAAGATATGGAAGACAGAATCTCTGAAGTGGAAGACTCAGTAGCTCAAATAGATATATCAGTCAAAGAAAATAGTAAAACTAAAAAAGCCATAACTCAAAATGTTCAGGAAATCTGGGACACCATAAAAAGACCTAATTGGAGAATAATAGGAATAGAAGAAGGAGAAGAATACCAGCTCAAAGACACAGATAATGTTTTCAATAAGAAAACTTCCTTAACCTGAAGAAGGAAATGCCTATAAAGATAAAAAAGCTTACAGAACACCAAATAGATATGACCCCCCCAAAAAAAGTCAGTGCGCCATATTATAACCAAGCCACAAAACATACAGAACAAAGAAAAAATTTTAAGAGCTTCAAAAGGAAAGGGCCACCTCACATATAAAGGCAGACCCATCAGAATAATGAAATCAGATATTGAATCAGAAATCAGAAATCAAATAAAGAATCAGACTATTCAATGGAAACAATGAAAGCTAAAAGGACTTGGTCAGAAGTTATACAGACACTAAAACAGCATGGCTGCCAAACTAGAATATTATAACCTGCAAAATTATCAATCACCATAGATGGAGTAAACAAGGTATTTCAGGACAAAGTCAGACTGAAAGAATATCTGTCTACCAATCCAGCACTACAAGGAGTATTAGAGGGAAAACACCAACCTAAGGACCCCAGATACACCCACGAAATCACAAACAATCAATAATTCCACAGAATACCCTAGAGAAAGGAAATACAAACAAGTTACCACCAAAAGTGGCAGGAAATATGAATCAATGGTCACTAATTTCCCTTAATATCAATGGTCTCAACTCTCCTATAAAACGTCACACACTAACATGATGGATACAACAACAGAAGCCATCTTTCTGTTGCCTACAAGAAACACACCTCAACCTCAAAGA
This sequence comes from Sigmodon hispidus, assembly GCA_004025045.1. Classification (NCBI taxonomy): domain Eukaryota; kingdom Metazoa; phylum Chordata; class Mammalia; order Rodentia; family Cricetidae; genus Sigmodon; species Sigmodon hispidus. The sequence continues at coordinate 21,401 of PVIH01011484.1, forward strand.
CAGACACAGGCTTAGAATAAAGGGTTGGGAAAAGATTTTCCAGTAAAATGGTCCTAAGAAACAAGCAGGGGTTGCAATCCTAATATCAAAAAAGGATACTTTAAGCTAAAACCAGTTAAAAGGGATCAAGATAGTCACTACTTATTCATCACAGGAAAAATTGGTCAAGAGCAGATTTCAATCTTGAATATTTATGCCCCTAATATAAGGGCACCTACTTATGTAAAAGAAACGCTGCTAAAGCTCAAATCCCACATCAATTCCTACACCCTAACAGTGGGAGACTTCAATACCCCACTTTCAACCCTGGATAGATCAACCAGACAGAGTCTCAACACAGAAATAAGGAGTCTAAAAGAGGATGGATTTAATAGATTTAAATGGATTTAATAGATATCTACAGAAGCTTCAACCCAAACGCAAAGGAATATACATATTTCTCAGCTCCTCATGGAACTTTCTCCAAATTGACCACATAATTGGTCATAAAGCAAATATCAACAGATACAAAAAATCCCTTGTAACATATAGGACCACCAGGGCCTAAAGGTAGAGTTCAACAACATCAAAACCTAAAGAAAGCCTACCAACTCATGGAAACTAAACATCACTCAGCTGAACCATCTCTGGATAAGGAAGAAATTAAGAAAGAAATCAAAGTCTTCCTAGAATTCAATGAAAATGAATCTACAACATACCCAAACTTGTGGGACACAATGAAAGCAGTCTTAAGAGGAAAATTCATAGCGCTAGATGCCTATATGAAAAACCTAGAGAAATCCCACACTACAGACCTAACAGTGCAGCTGAAAGCCTTAGAACAATTAGAAGCAAACTCACCTAGAAGGAGTAGACGGCAGGAAATAATCAAACTTAGAGCTGAAATCAATACAATTGAAACAAAAAGAACAATACAAACAATAAATGAATCTAAGAGTTGGTTCTTTGAGAAAGTTAAGATAGATAAGCCCTTAGCCAAACTAATCCAAAAACAGAGAGAGAGTGTTCAAATCAACAAAATCAGAAACAAAAAGGGGGACATAACAACAGACCCCCAGGAAATACAGAGAATTATCAGATCATATTTTGAAAATCTGTATTCCACAAAAATGGAAAACCTAGAAGAAATGGACAGCTTTCTGGACAGGTACCACCTACCAAAATTAAATGAAGACCAGATTAATTACCTAAACAGGCCTATAACCCTTAAGGAAATTGAAGCTGTCATTAAAAACCTCCCCAAAAATAAAAGCCCTGGTCCAGATGGTTTCAGTGCCGAATTCTACCAGACATTCAAAGAAGAATTACTACCGTTACTCCTCAAACAGTAGAAACTGAAGGAATATTACCAAATTCCCTTTATGAGGCCACAATCACCCTAATACCCAAGCCACTAAAAGACACAACAAAGAAGAAGAATTACAGACCAATTTCCCTCATGAATATTGATGCGAAAATTCTCAACAAAATCTTGGCAAACTGTATACAACAATGTATAAAAGATATCATCCACCACGACCAAGTAGGCTTCATCCCAGAAATGCAGGGCTGGTTTAACATAAGAAAAACTGTAAATACTATCCATCATGTAAACAAAATAAAGGAACAAAACCACATGATCATATCCTTAGATGCGGAAAAAGCCTTTGACAAAATCCAACACTCCTTTATGATTAAAGCCCTGGAGAGATCAGAAATACAGGGACAATACCTAAATATAATAAAGGTGATTACAAGAACCCGACAGCCAGTATCAAACTTAATGGAGAAAAACTCAAAGCAATCCCACTAAAGTCAGGAACTAGACAAAGATGTCCTCTCTCCCCTTATTTATTCAATATAGTGCTCGAAGTTTTAGCTAAAGCAATAAGGGAACAAAAAGAGATTAAGGGCATACAAATTGGAAAAGAAGAAGTGAAGCTATCTCTATTTGCACATGATATGATTGTATATATAAGTGACCCACAAAATTCTTCCAAGGAACTGCTACAGCAGATATACACCTTCAGCAATGTAACAGGATACAAGATTAACTCAAAGAAATCAGTAGCCCGTCTATACACTAAAGACAGAAGAGCTGAAAAAGAAATAAGGAAAACGTTACCCTTCATAATAGCTGCAAATAGTATTAAATACCTTGGAGTAACTATAACCAAAGAAATAACAGATCTATTTGACAAAAATTTTAAATCATTGAAGAAAGAAATTGAACAGGATGTCAGAAAATGGAAAGCTCTCCCATGTTCCTGGATTGGTAGGATCAACATACTAAAAATGGCAATTCTACCAAAGGCAATCTACAGATTCAATGCACTGCCCATCAAAACCCCAACACAATACTTTTTGGACCTTGAAAGAACAATACTCAATTTCATTTGGAACAAGAGGAAAGCCAGGATTGCCAAAACAATTTTACTCAACAAAAGAACCTCAGGAAGCATCACCATCCCTGACTTCAAATTATACTAGAGCTACAGTAATTAAAAGAGCCTGGTACTGGCATAAAAACAGACTTGTGGACCAATGGAATAGAATTGAAGATCCAGACATTAACCCAAAAACCTATGAACACCTGATCTTTGACAAAGAGGCCCAAAACATTCAATGAAAAAAGATAGTATATTTAACAAATGGTGTTGTCATAGCTGGATGGAAGTGTGTAGAAAAATGCAAATAGATCCGAGCCTGTCTCCCTGCACAAAACTCAAATCCAAGTGGATCAAAGACGTCAACTTAAACCCAGCCACTTTGTACTTGATAGAAAAGAAAGTGGGAAATACACTTCTACAAATTGGCACAGGCCACCACTTCCTAAATATAACACCAGTGACACAGGCACTAAGACCAACAATCAATAAGTGGGATCTCCTGAAGCTAGGAAGCTTCTGCAAAGCCAAGGACACTGTCAATAGGACAAACAGCAGCCTACAAAATCGGAAAAGATTTTCACCAACCCTACAAGTGAGAGAGGACTGATCTCTAAGATATATAAAGAGCTCAAGAATCTAGAGCCCAAAACCTGGAATAACCCAATCAAAAAATGGGGTACAGATCTAAAAAGGGAATTCTCACCAGAGGAACTACGGATGGCTGAAAGGCACCTGAAATGGTGCTCTTCATCTTTAGCCATCAGGGAAATGCATATTAAAACAACTTTGAGATACCACCTAATACCAGTTAGATTGGCTAAGATAAAAGGCACAGATGACAGCCTATGTTGGAGAGTATGTGGAGTAAGGGGAACACTCCTCCATTGTTGGTGGGAGTTTAAGCTTGTTCAGCCACTTTGGAATGCAATATGGTGGTTTCTCT
>PVIH01011484.1:24812-68951 GCA_004025045.1 Sigmodon hispidus
ACCCAGCAATACCACTTCTGGGTGTATACCCTAAAGAGGCACATTCACACTCCAAAGGTATTAGCTCAACTATGTTCATAGCAGCATTATTTGTAATAGGAAGAACCTGGAAACAACCTAGATGTCCCTCAACTGAAGAATGGATTAACAAACTGTGGTACATCTACACAATGGAATACTACTCAGCAGTAAGAAAAAAGTAATATCCTAAAATTTGCAGGCAAATGGATGGATTTGGAGAATATCCTCCTGAGCGAGGTATCACAATCTCAGATAGATAAGCAGGGGATGTACTCACTCATTAGTGGTCTCTAAACAAACAAACAAGAAAAAAAAATGCCAAGCATACCCAAGCTGCAATTCACAACCACTGAACAGCTTGGGATCAGAGACACCCTGGACTGACCCTTCGGATCCCACTCCACCTATAGGAACACCTGACTCACTCTTGAAGGAGGGGGCACAAAACTGGATTTGCCTGGAATGGAGAGTGAACTAAGCATTATTGGGTTAGTGGGACCATGGGACTGTCTGCTGCCTGCCCAGGGAGGGTATGGGGAGCTGTAGAGAAGAAAAAATGACCTGATGTGGCGGGAGGGGAAGTGACCTTGAATAAGGATATACAGGGATAGAAAAAAAATTCAGAGGGAAGCTGAACACAAAGTAATTTTATGTGTAGCAAACTTATTTGCATTATCACCCTTGACAAGTCATGCTTATGATTTTTATTTTTATAGTTATTTTTAACTTATCAGCATTTTAAATTCATTTTACTGTTTTTCTTGATAAATTCAAAATAAATAAAGGAAAAAACTAAAAAAAAAAAAAAAAGAATTTGAAGTCATTAGCTAATTACTTGAATTAGTTCCCCTGATGTGTGTTATCTTTTTTAAAGTTAGATTGAATAAATATATATTTAACATGTATAAAATGTTAGGCCTCTGTGACTTGTACTTCATAAACTTTCTCAAATTTAACTCTGTAAAAGCTAGTAAGACCCCCTACTTTTTCATCCCTAAAGTAGGAATGAATTCAAATTGAAAAATGAAATATGTCAATTATATAAATAATATAGTGCTAGACATAGAGATGATTGCCTTACAGGACCCTTAGTCTACAATGCTGAAGGTGAGCTGGGGTAGAAACTGTAAACTTTGATCCCCATAAGAAGGCTGGAGGTGAAGAGAAAGGATTTCCACCCAGATATGTCTGTTTCATTCTTCATGAACTTTGAGTTAAGCTCTACAGAATCTATGAGCTATAGTAGTTTAACAAAAACTGAACTCAGATTGCTTAACAAAAAAGATATGCATGCAGTAAGACAGAAGTACTTTGCCCTAAAACTATATGAATTGATTAATCCCTATAACATACCACACCACACCACACCACACCATACCACACCACAATATATCTTCATTTCAGAGGCTCATGGCTTCCTAAAATTTTGACCCATAATAATTGCTTCAAAGACATACAGACAGTGAATAGATTGATAAATGATAGACTGATATTGTTGATAATAAATTATAGATAATAGACAGGTGATAAGTGGATATATACTAGATAGAAAATATTAATGAAAATATATAATAGATAAAAAAGTCAAGAAATTGACATTACCATTTATACTTTGGTATGCTTCCATTGCTATGCAAGGTCATTTCCATCTGCTTTATATTTAAGCCTTCTTTGTAATTCCTGTAATTGGCAAGCACACAGTCTTAGGTACGGTCAGCAACCTCTGAACAGGTGAAATGTAAAAATGCTCCTACAGTCATCACATGCAGCCTGTTCCCTCTAAGTTGGCAAAACCCAAACTATACTGTGACCAGGCTCTTCAGAGTCTCCAAGTCATAAAATGAGCCATCTCAGAGGCAAGAAGCATGACCCCTATTAAAAGGGGATTACTGAATTTAGGCACGATGATATGACTTGAGTCTGCAGGAATAGTAATTGAATGAAAATGTATTCAAAGAGAAGCTATAGTCCCTGTGGAAGTTCACCCTGAGAGAGCCATCACTCTTTAGTAACTTTGCCATATTTCTGTGCTACATTATTCAAGTATGCTTAATGAGCAGTCTCCCTCTAAGAAGGTAGCAGATCCTCAGAAGCAGCTGTCACAAAAGATACTGCTTAAATCTACTTGGAATTCTGTTTATTCCCTCATATTTCTTCCTTGAGCAGCTGAGATGGTGGCACTTTTATTTTCCTCTTTTGGAAATACTTCCTATTTATGAAAATAGTACATATATGAGTAAGAAAATTAACAATTAAAAAGTTATATCAACAATTATAAAGTATATATTTTACACTGTCTGTCTGAACACATAGATAACTCTTGCTACCCAGGTATGTAATTTCCTAAATTTGAATAGCCATATTATTTTTATATAAAAAAATGAAAAATATACTTATTTATGATACTTGTAGGCTATTGCAATTTTTAGCCCAATTTGTTCTCCAAGTTTTCATTAGTTAATATTACTTTTACTTTTTAGACAGGATCTTCTGTATCCTAAGCTAGCCTTGAACTGGCTATGTAACCAAGGATGTCCTTGAACTTCTGATTTTACTGACTATACCTCCCAAGTGCTATCATTCCAGGTGAGTGCAACCATACTGGTTTTATATAGTGCTGGATAGTGAACCCAGCGGTTCCTGCATGCTAAGCACACACTACCCACAGAGCTTCATTCTGAGCCTGTCCCTGTTAAAAGTAAATCTCCTTGTAAGACATGCAAACTCTGCATGGATATTTAAGCATCTTCCTGTTCACAAGAGTTTTCTTTCTTACTATAAGCTAGTAACTGCTCCATGACTTCCAAGAATCTAGTCCACCCTCTGCTGAGTCTGCTTTACACATGCTATCCCCATCTTTCCTCCTTCAGTAGAGCCCCAGTGTACTGCCTATAGACCTCAGCATCAGAGGCAGAATTCAGAATTCAGACCACCCTGGTCTTACCAGTCATGTGATCTCGAGGTAGTTCCCTCTTGCACTACCAAAGTCTCCATACTTTCTGATTCTTGAAGTGGATGTGAATGGAGATTATAAAATGAAATACACAGCAGACACATAGCACACTGTTGAGCATCATGTAGACCACTGCTCTGTATTGATGTCTAATAGTCAGACTTAGAGCTGGAGAGATGCTCAGTGGCTAAGACACATACTGCTCCTGTACAGGATCCCAGTTATGCTCCTCCCAGCACTATGTAGGGCTTCTCACATCTGCCTGTGATTTGTGGTTCAGAGGAGCTAACATCCTCTTCCCAATTCTGAAGACCCTTGTACTCACAGATACACAAACCCACATGTAGCCTCATGCATGTAGCTTTTTAAAGAAAAGGAAAGAGTAGCTGAAGTTACAGAAAAGTTACAGGAGAAACAATAGTGAGTGAGTTATTATATTTCTCCAACAGAACTAACACAAGATTCTTGAGCATAATAAACTTTATAATAGAGTCAAAGATGGATTTACAGCCTAAGTCAAGAAAATATTCAATTTGATGATCAAACATCATTCCTCACAGAAAATTTTAGAAAATATTTCCCAGAGTGATTTCTTACTGCTTTTCCAAACAACAACACAGTTTTAATAATTTCAGAAAGTTCTTCAGAGCCTGTCCTTCATAAATTGCCCCATTGCATTTGTGGGGACCATTTCATATTCTTGCTTGGTGAATTACTTATTATGCTCTTGATCCATCAGTTGACTGCAGGTTTAGTGTGTTCCTTATTGATCTGCAGATGTATTTTGTGAATTGTGTATTATTTATGGTACTGTCATTGGCTCAGCATCCAAACATTCTTCTTTTCTGGTAATAAGAACCTTTTATTGTTTTTCAATGGTTTCATCAGAAATTATAAAATGTATTTTAATAGAAGACAGTCCGCATGGGCTTGATATTCTACCACTTTATCCAGAACTTTTGGAAATCTTTTAACACTATAACATCATTCTTTGTGTTTTAAGTATCCTGTATCTCATATCTGGAAACCTTATAAGCCCCATACTGCTGTAGGGTTTCAGTTTCTGGTATTCTAATTGAAGCTTTCAAATATCATATATATTTGCTTTTACTTTTTAAAACTTTGATAAACAAAGTTTCTAATCTTTTACATTTGCTTAGGTGCTCATCCTTTCAAGAATCTGAACTAGTGCATATGTATCTTATCGTGGGACAGGGTCTCAACTTGAAGAGTTTTTATTAACACTTCTTATAAAACACAGCAACAAGCAACACATTTCTTTAACACATGTTTACTTGAGTATGTCCTTACTTTTGTTTTATTTTTGACAGATATATGTGAGTGTCCTATGTGCAGGCATATGGAGGCCCAAGGATGATGTTGTGAGTCTTCCTTGATCACTCTGCAACTTAGAGATTGAGGCAGGGACTCTCACTGAACCCAAGGCTTTGCTTTCCTGACTATAGTGTTCTGTGTGAAGGGCCCCATTCTGCAGCATTCTGAAGATGATTCCTTGTGTTTCTAATGAAATATCAGCTGCCCCTTGTCTCATCCTTTCACGTGTAGCATGTTAGTTCTCTGATTGCTTTCAAGGTGATCATTATGTTTAGAGTTCAGTGGTCTATGTATGAAGTTCCCAGTATTTTGTTTGTATTTATCTTACTCAGGTCGCACTAAATGTTTCTATATTTCACTAACCTTGAAATTTCCTAACATCTCTTCTTCTATTTTCTCTCTATTTCTTCCTGGCACTCAGCTACATAACCTTACCCTGCTTGTCAGTTTCTTGGGTCTCTGTAGTTCAGTCAGAGTTTCTCACATAGAAAGACAGAGTTTCTCTATATAACAGCCATGGCTGTCCGGGAACTCACTCTGTAGAACAGGCTGGCCTCGAACTCACAGAGATCCACCTTCCTCTGCTACCCATGTGCTGGGATTAAATGTGTGCTCCACCACTGCCAGGCCAAAGTTATCAGCACTTAGAGATACATGTATGAGGCTCAGTCCACTTTCTTATTCTTTTCTTTCTTTATTTAAAAGTTACTTTTTGTCATTTTACATATCAACTTCCCCACTTCCTGCTCACCCTGCATCTTCTCTGGACTCCCATCCACTCCTCAGAGATGGTAAAGCCTCCCATGGGAAGTCTGTCAATCAAGTTGAGGTAGGAACAAGTCCCCGCCCTCCACCCCTGTATCAAGTCTTGTCTGAGCATGGTATCTCTATAAGGAATGGGCTGCAAAAAGGGAGAGGACTAACTCCTGTAAATTTATAGATGGTAATGCTTTTCCCCGCTGAGCCATTTCACTGACCCCATGAAATCGTATTTCCACACTCCATCACCATTCTTCCCCCACCGCACACCGCTCCTCCACATGTGAGCTTTTCACTTGGGAGTATCAATCTTTCTTCCCTGCATTTTAGCAAAAGACATAGAAATGTGGCTCTCACAAAAACAAAATTAAAATTTGACCAATTTTTTGCCTTTGAAAGTGGCATAAAACTCTTATCCACCAGCCAATGGGGGATGTGAAAGAAGTGTGTGTGTATAATTTGGGTGTTTTTTTTTTTCTTTTTCAATTAGTGCTGTCCTCATAGTAGCCAAATGTTACATGATTTTTTATTCTTTTCTGCTACTTCCCCAAATAGTATCTTCTTCCCCAACAAGAAAACTTCATTGCTCTGGATATATGAACTTTCCATAGTCTTTATCAATTTCCATTTAAAATTTTATGCATGAAACTATGTATTTAATAAGATATAATTAATGTGAAAATAAAACCTTGGAGCTGAAGAAATAATTCAGTGGTTAAGAGACTGGTGTTTCAGTTTCCAGCACTCATACCCGTCAAGCATCTCACAACCTATCATTTCAGAACCGGGATCCAAATGCTTTCTTCTGGCCTCTACAGGCACTTGCACACATCACACACACATACACACACATAAAATAAAAGGCAGCAAATCTCTAATTATATATTTAGTTATATAGTTGCTGTAGTATATGTCATATTAATATAAAAATGGATTCTGTTTCTGAATTGGAAAATCTTTTAGAGCACAAACTGCTTACCAGCAAACCCCGTTCTAGTTATCAGTTTTGTAGTCTAGTCAGGACTCCTCCAGTGTGAAATTAAAATTAATGTGCATTTTGGTGAAGGATAAAGAAGGCAAGAACCAAAATCTAGCATTGGTGAATGTGGAAGAGCTGGAACAAATGTCCCTGTGATATACAAATGGATGTTTTGTCACTGTTCTTTGAAGGAAGGATTATTTATTTAACGTGGTAAATGAAAGAATGTCTTTGCTCATGCTGCTGCTGCAGTCATTTTAAAGAATCTTTCATCTAACTTCTCTGGAGAGGCTGAAGCTTGATGTCATGACCTCTAAAACTGCCTCCAACTTGGGGTTGGGGGGGGGGCGGGATTTTGTGTCTCTAAACCAAAATGAGCTCAATATAGCCCCCTGCAGGCCTGGCATGGTAAGTCTTCCCATGCCCCTGTTCCAGCAATTCCTGCTATTCTCTAACAAATTAGGAGTTGTCACCAGCTACAGACTGTCACCAGAGAGGAATGCTTCACTTCAGAAGACACCAGGGGTAATTGCTGTCTGACACATGCCACAGAACTCACAATATGACAAACTGGGGCTTTCTGTCCCCAGAAAAGGACAGATGTACTTCACATGTAAATTGTTGGTGAGGGGTAGATGAGGCTGCTTTGAGAACATACTATTTCAACGTGAATGTCGACTGTCTCCTAGGGAGAAGCACTGATAAGGGATGGAGATATAGAAATGAGATCCTGTGTTCATGTTCTAGCAGCATGGACAGAGGAATGACAGCCTCTGATGCCTGTTTGCATTTAAAACAAGGCTTCTCTAATGAGGAAATAAGTCACATGATTTTAAATCTATCACTAGAGTCATACAGTATGACTTAAAGAAAGTATCATCTCTAGGCTGGAGAGATAATTTGACGGGTAACAGCATTTCCTGTCAATCTGAGTTCAATTCCTGGGCTCAGTTGATAGAAAGGACTCCTTCAAGTTGCCCTCTGACTTCCACATGTGTGCCTTGGCTGCCAGGGTCAGATACCTTCAATATCTGAATCTATCCTGGCATCCAATAGCATACCAATGGTTGCTTTAGACCAATCTGCTGTACTCAATTTTGCCATTTGCATTTCCAAGATAAAAAATTATTTTTAAATTTTTGTTTATGAAGTTTATTATTGTGTGTGTGTGACTGTGTTTCAGGATACATGGAAGACAACTTGTTGGAGTCAGTTCTTTACCATTTGTGTTTCTGTGATCCAACTCAGGTCATCAGGCTTGGAGCAGACACCTTTACCCTTTGAACCATCCTTTCACCCCTCTTATTTAACTATTGTATTTTCTGTGAGATAGGATCTCATGCAGCTGTAGCCAGCCTCAAAATCATCATATAGCTGAAGAGGATCTTTGATTTCTGATCCTCCAAACCCTCCACTTCCTGAGTTCCGGGTTAGAGGTGTGTGTTCACACTCCATTTTATGCAATGCTAGGGATGAAATCCAGGACTTTATGCATGCTAGACAAGCACCCTACCAACTGAGCCATATCCCCAGACACAGAATAAAAATTTTAACACACCTCAGTTTTACCAGAAGTTGAACCAGATGAAGTCAGGCACATGTAGCAAGTTCACAGGAAAAAGATATTTTATAACTTCTCATTTCAACAACTTGATAGAATAGTGGATTTAGAGAGTGAATAAAGATTGTTGAAGACAGCTTCCAAATTACTGAATTGCATGAAGAATTAGCTAATTGCCTTCAGTCTTCAGAAAGAAGAAGCAGTGGTCTCTGTGAAACAGAGGGTACCATTGATATCACAGTATCTTACAGTAAGAGACACAAGCAAGGTGGAAACACCTTATAGAGGAAAGCACTAGATCAGACATACTTCCTGAAACCAAAGCCATCCAGGTGAAACTAACCAGTTACCATACGCAGTGACACTTCACCTGCCTCCCTGACCCCCTCCCCTTCCCCTTGTTTCATATGTGTAAAGTCTAGTGATTCCTCTTGTTCTTTTTTTTGTCTTTTCTGTGTATGTGTGTGTTCATGTGTGTAGGTGTTTGTTCCTGTTTGTGTATATATGTGTATATGTATGTGTGTGTTTGTATATACATATACATATTACATTTGTGTGTGTGTGTGTGAGAGAGAGAGACAGAGAGAAAGAGAGAGAAAGAGGAAGAGGAAGAGAGGAAGAGAGAGAGCCTAAGGTCAACTTTACTATCTTAGGGTGCCGTTGACTTTGCTTTTAAAGGTAGGATCTTTGGTTCTCTGATTGGCCTGAAGTGAACCAAGCAAACCAGACAGCTGGCCACCACCCTCACCTGTGCCCAGATTGCAAGAGTATGCCATCATAGCTGGTATTTGCACATGGCTTTTGTTTGAATGAGATGTTCCTCCATAAGTCTCAGCCAAGCTTGGTCCCTAGTTGAAGGCTGTTTGTTGAGGTTAGAAGGCATGGCCTCAATGAAGTGTCATTAGGCTTTGAGGTTGCAAAAGCAAGATTCTACCCCTAATTTTTTCTCTGTTTCTTGCTTGTGGTTACTAACAGGAGTATGAGTGAGTAATTACTTACCAGAACATAATGAATCTAAAGCAACTGCCCCACCTAAAAGCCCATGCAGCACGGGTGGCAGTTTATGAAAGTTACAACTCTGGTCGTCTCTGCACAAGTTTCAGGCTGCTCCACTGATCTCAGAATCTCCTCATTAGCTAAGCTCATCACCCCCACTTCTTCATTGCTTCTGTAAAGCTGGTGAGGTGCCTTAAGAATCTTACACATTTTAATTTTCACAGGCATGACATCTGTTTCCCTCCTGAGTCATGAGCTGCCATAATCTTTCCTGGATGAAATGTTTTCATTAAGAGGAAATGTTTCAGATAGTAACTTCAGCATAACCATTTCAGTAGATTGTCCCCAGTAAGTTTCTGATAGATGATGTAAGTACCCAAATCAATGATGTTGCATTTGTTTGCTTGGTAAAGTTAACCCAGTCATCTTGCTGGATATTTGAGCACTTGATTTTAGGATGTCTTACTGACTACTTGGCTTGATATATACTCAATAAACCCACCCATTTGAAGCTAGATTCATGGATCATTCTCTACATGGAACAGGTGCTGGGGACTAAATTCATGTTCTCATGCTTATGTGGCACTTTACTGGTTTTCTGGGAATGACACTACTGAGGTATATTCACAGTCTTGTGTAATTAAATTAAAGATAGAGAGGCACATGGTATGGATAACAACCAGGCAGAAAGACAACTGGGTGAGAAGACAACAGAGAACTGAGATAAAAGGAAAAACCTCTCTCTTCTGTTCTCTTTCTCTTTCCCTTCCCGTGCCCAGGCTTCTCTCTGTATGGTCATCCATGTACTCTGTCTTTGCCTATATCACCACCTTTAGCCATACCTTGTTTCTGCTCTCAACTTGCATGTAGATTTTGCTTTGGAACTTCCAATGGCCTGCTCATGAACAGAGTCTCTTGCCCATTCGCTTAAATAAAAACTCTAGGAAATCTTGATGGGTTTAATACCAATGGTTATAGCTCTTAAGTGCTGTTTCTGCCCACCACTAGTCCAAACATAGCCAGGGATGGATAATAAGTGGAAATTGTCCCCTTACATATAACACTAAAGTGAGTCTATGAACAGAGTAAGAAAACAGGTATTGGTTACCCCATAGAACCTTCCCAAGGATGAACCACCTTTAGAGTGTATTACAGCATAGATATCAAAGATTTGTGCACAGAAAAATTTTTTTAAGAACTTTGCAAAACTCACTATGAATCAGATCACTTCCAATTCTATTTATACATAGGTTATATTCATTAGGGGATTATTGAGTTTATCCTTTCCATTGTGATATATTAGTCCTCTTAGTGAAAGCACATAAAAATTCCAATTTGTGGTTTGTTGCCACCTTGACTCAAGGACAGAGTCCAAGCTTGTTTTACCTTGCAAGGATACATAATTAGGATGTTTGGCCAAAGGCGTGGTTACCAGGTGTCCTATTCTTTGAGGCCTAATGGCAGTCTACTTTTCCCCAAGGCATGGTTACTAGGTGTTTTGTGAATTAAGGAGGTGTTTACACTTGTCTATACTTTGAGTCATGGTGGCCTTGAGAGGGGTGGTCTTGTTCTCCCCTGTTTTGGGTATAAAAAGAACCTGTGGAATAAAGTCAGTCCTCCCAACACTAAATTTTCAATCTCTGCTCTAATTCTATCTCTGCAATTTCTCAATCCATACTCTCCTCATACCAAGGACTGTTCAATAGTTGGGAGGGATTCAACACTTTAAGAAACATAAAACAATAACTAGAATTATAAGACATCATCTCTGGCTTTTTTAAATAGGCATGAGAAATTGAACTCAAGTCTTTGTATAGCAAGCACCATATGGACTGAGTCATCTTCATGACACAACACAAACTTTCTTAATCCATTCTATGATGTATTGAAACTATTGAACTGATGAGGACAAGCAGGGCATGCTTAAATAACTGTGTCACCTTGTTCAGGCTAATCACTTTTAAATAATTATACATTGTAGCAAAAATGTTTCATTAAAAGACCAGTTTTAATATGTGAACATATCTGAAGCTCTTAGCAGGAAGAGAAACTTGGCCACAGGATACTGATCATCAGTGCTTCATGTGCATTTAAGAACCATATTTCAATACAAAGTACTGCTGGATGGGTGAATAAAATCTAAACATCTAAAATCATAGATTGAGCCAAGCTAGAGATGGCTGTAAACTGCAGGACCCATCTTCCTGGTACAATGTTAGACTCTTGCTCTCTCAAAATGTCCATCAACCAGCCTCTACTTTGCTACACCAGGTTCATTACCCATTTCTCTCAAACAGAGACTTACTTGTCTATGGTTTCAGATTAAAACATCCTGACAGTCACCTGTATCTAGCTCAGGAATTACCAGTCATATTTGGAAACGGAAAGATGTCGAAACATGGCTGTTTGCAGAGTGCTTGCTTTGTGTGCTTGATGTCCTGGATTCCATCTCTAGCACCACAGGATGATGAATGCATCATAGGTGGTGAGTGCCTGTAACCCCAGTGCTATGAGGAAGAAGCAGAAGTTCAATGTCAGACTTACCACATAAGGAGTTTGAGGCCAGTCTGGGCTACATGAGACCCTTGTGCAGAAATGGAGGGTTACCTTGACTAACCACTCCCTGACAAGAAACCTCAGGCAAATTAAATTATCTTTTCAAAAAGCTAACTTTATTCCAAGAGTAGATTTTATTCCAAGGTTGTCTGATATTACACAGTGATACTTAAATGCTTATTCCATCATGAAATGAAGTTAAGTTTAGGTGCCATTTTAGTTTGGTTATTTGCAACTTGCTATGTTTCTGTGAATTTTCAGTCTTCTTGAGATCAAATGTGTTGATCCATTTTTGTCTCCTTTTATATTCTGAAAATCTACTATGTGAAACCTAGTGTGGTTCAGACAGAGCAGTTCACATCTGAAGGGATTTCTTAGAGTATCATATCCCCTATCAAATCTTATAGGTTCAAGAACCTCATTTACCATTTCATAGAGCTGACAAATTAGCCATAATATACAATCTATGTAGTGCATAACCAATAAAGCTAAATTTTACTTGCTGGTTAACTTGTGCATGACTCAGCCTATCTGTCCCCAATATCAACCTATAAGACAGGCTCCCCACAGTTACACACCTAATTGGAGATGGAAACCACTATTCAAGTTTAAGTCTATCTCTCTGAAATCCACATTTTAACCACTGCCTAACATCACCAGACTCTGCTGTGTTGAAGTTGCCATTTTTAGTAACTTGAGAAAGAAAAAGA
Source organism: Sigmodon hispidus (assembly GCA_004025045.1). Taxonomy (NCBI): domain Eukaryota; kingdom Metazoa; phylum Chordata; class Mammalia; order Rodentia; family Cricetidae; genus Sigmodon; species Sigmodon hispidus. Next base: position 36,683 of record PVIH01011484.1, read on the forward strand.
ACCATCCTACCAGCAAGCATTTGGCATCTGCTTTCCTCAGTTCTATATGGAACAAATTTAAATGATGTTTAAATAATAGATTTCAGTGAGCATTCCATTAGGTATTTTGCATCTGGCATTTGTATACTGTAGATTCCAGAAGACCCAAGTGCTACAGAGACTTGAAGAACTTATTCTAAGACTAGCAGGGGAAGAAGATCTAAGTAGTCAGCAAAGCCCTAAAATCTCTCTGTCCTACTGAGGGTCACAGAGGAAGAGCTGGGATTTGTTGACTTGTCACAAATAGTAAACATTTCTTTGTCTCTTTCTTTAGTATATTAAAGTCTCATGCATCTGCACAATGTATTTGATCAAAGATACTCACCACTACCTCACTCATCCTCCCAGAACTCCCCAATATATTTACCTGATTTCATGTCCTCTTTATCATTGATATTGCTATCAATCCCATGACTCCAATCAGTGTAGAGTGCATGTGCACAGAGCCACTTTCTGGGGCATGAGCCACCCACCAGCAGCCAAATCCTTAAGAAAATAACTATTTCTGTCCTCCATTGGTGGCTGACAATTGTTACCATCTCTCCATGGGGGATGGGAACAGGAGCACCTAGCCTATCCTTGATGGGTGCTATCTGATCTTTTTGGCTTGATTCTGTGCAGTAAACCTCAGCTATTGTGAAATGATATTTGTAACAGTCATGTCATGTCCAGAAGAGAGCATTTCAAAGACTGCTTCCCTTCCAGCTTTTACTTTCTTTCCTCCCCTGGGAGTCACCATTATTTTCTTCTTGTATGTTAATAGTATGAATCAGCTTACTACAAAACTCCCCCTTCAACCTGAGACTGACCTCATCCTTTGGTGACATTTGCTGTGCTGCTATACTTCACTAACAGGACAACAGGAGCCTGCTGACTCAGTCATAACACATCTGACCTGAAGAATGAGAAGGAAGCATCAGTTGCTAAATAACCAGAGGAAGTTCCTGGATCTCTCCAAATCCTAATCTGCTCATCTCTAAAATGGGCAAAATGCTAACTGCTTCATAGATATGTAGAATGGTCAGATGAGAACATATGAACACAGACAGGTTCCTGGAATGGGAGCATACTTCATACTGGAATAGGGGCAAACTTGAGTGAAGAACACCCCACACATACTGTTGCTCCTATTGTTTTCACTCAGGTGACCTCGTAATTCTGGGATGTAAATAACTCCCAGTCTGTGCTCATGGCCCCTGCCCCCACTGTCTTTTTCTTCTGGGATACTGCTTCACTGTCTGAGCCATCCTTGCTCACTTACCTTCGTCTTCAGGCATACCACTTGACTCTATGAGTCACCTTGCTCTGCAGTACAGTGCAGGGCAGCAGCTGTGGGTTTGTCAGCTGATTATTGCCTGGAAAATGTGGAAGCTGGATCATCTTCTTTCATTAAATTCTTTCCCTTGCCCTTTTTCTTTGTCCAATTGACAGTGTTTCTGTTGCTAGAACATTCTGAAGAATTATGTGTGTCTCCTGGATATAACTGGATATTCAAGTATTTAGGGCCCAGTCTCCTTCATGATCTTCCTGTTCCACCTTGTTCTCTCTTCTCCCTCTTTTTCCTTTCTTTCCTTCTTTTGTGAATAATCCTGTGTCTACCCTGGTGTCTACTCATGTGCCTGAGTACTGTACCAATGTCCTCAAATCAGTGTCTTTATGAGCCTTGTGAGCTCCTACCTGCTAACCAGGGGCTGCCTGGCTCCTGTATTGCCCTTCCTCTCCTAACTGAAGTGATTTCACAGTCTGAAGAGACAGAATCTTCCAGATTGCTGAGACCCAGTGTCTTTTCTCGAGATTTCTTTTTTTTTCTTTTTTTATTTTATTATGAATAAAAGCTCATCTTTCATCCATGTATTCCCTTGTTCAAACTCCCTTCCCCTCCTACCCCTCGCAGTCACTCTCTCTTCTCCCCATCTCCTTATCTCCTCCCAAGCAATGGCAGAAGGTCCCAAGGTCCTAAGGTGGCTTAGTTCAGCATCTACTCCAGGCAAATACACTTTCCTCATCCCAATATCAAGATTGAGTCAGGTGATCCTCTGGAGGGACTGGGCTCCAAGGTGCCAGTCCAAGGTACTTCAGATCCCAAGCTGTTCAGTGTTTGTGGTTTGCAGGTTGGACGTGCTTTGTTTATTGTTTAAAGTCCACTAATGAGTAAGTATATTCCCCTGCTTATCTTTCTAGATTTGTGATACCTCGCTCAGAAAGATTTTCTCCAAATCTATCCATTTGCCTGAAAATTTTAGGAAATCATTTTTTCTTACTGCTGAGTAGTATTCAATTATGTAGATGTTTCACAGCTTGTTAATCCATTCTGCAGCTGATTGGCATCTAGGCTGTTTCCAGGTTCTTCCTATTAACAATAATAGTGTTATGAACATAGTTGAGCTAATGTTTTTGAAGTGCAAATATGCATCTTTAGGGTATATGCCCAGGAGTAGTATTCCTGGATCCTTAGGGAGATTGATTCACAGTTTTCTGAGAAACTGTCATATTGCATTCCAGAATGGATTAACAAGATTACACTCCCACCAACACAAGAGGAGTGTTCCCCCTGCTCTGCAATCTCTCCAGCATAGGCTGTCATCTGTGTCTTTAATCTTAGCCATACTGAAAGGTATAAGTTGGTATCTCAAAGCTGTTTTGTTTTGCATTTCTCTGATGACTAAAGATGTTGAGCACTTTGTCAAGTGCCTTTCAGCTTTTTGTAATTTTTCTGCTGAGAATTCCCTTTTTAGTTCTGAACCCCATTTTTTGATAGGGTTATTCAAGGTTTGGGGCTCTAGTTTTTTGAGTTCTCTATATATTTTAGAGATCAGTCCCCTATCACTTCTGGGTTGGTGAAAATCTTTTCCCATTTTGTAGGCTGTTGTTTTGTCTTATTGACTGTGTCCTTGGCTTTAGAGAAGCTTCTCAGTTTCAGGAGGTCCTACTTATTGATTGTTGTTCTTAGTGTCTGTGCTACTGGTGTTATATTTAGGAAGTGGTCACCTGTACCAATGCATTGGAGGGTATTTCCCACTTTCTGTTCTATCAAGTTCAGAGTGGCTAGGTTTATGTTGAAATTATTGATCCACTAGGATTTGAGATTTATGCAGGGATTGGATCTACTTGCATTTTTTCTGCACACTGATGTCCAGCTATGCCAACACCATTTGTTAAAGACACTATCTTTCTCCATAGAATATTTTGGGCCTCTTTGTCAAAGATCAGGTGTTCATAGGTTTTGGGGTTAATGTCAGGATCTTCATTTGATTCCATTTGTCCACAAGTCTGTTTTTATGCCAGTACCAGGCTGTTTCTATTACTATTTACATTTGAAGTTGGGGATGGTGATGTCTCCTGAGGTTCTTTTGTTGAGCAAAATTGTTTTGGCAATCCTGGCTTTCCTGTTATTCCAAATGAAATTGAGTATCGTTCTTTCAAGGTCTGTAAAATTTGTGTTGAGATTTTGATGGGAAGTTTATTGAATCTGTAGATTACTTTTGATAGAATTTCCATTTTTACTATGTTGATTTTACCTATCCAGGAACATGGGAGATCTTTCTATTTTCTGATATCCTCTTCAATTTCTTTCTTCAGTAATTTAAAGTTTTGTCAAATATATCTGTTACTTCTTTGGTTATAGTTACTCCAAGGTATTTAATACTATTTGCAGCTATTATGAAGGGTAATGTTTCCCTTAATTCTTTTTCAGCTCTTCTATCTTTAGTGTATAGGAGGGCTGCTGATTTCTTTGGGTTAATCTTGAATCGTGCTAGAATTGCTAAAGGTGTTTATCAGCTGTAGAAGTTCCCTGGAAGAATTTTGTGGGTCACTTATGTATACAATCATATCATCTGCAAATAGAGATAGTTTCACTTCTTCTTTTCCAATTTGTATCCCCTTAATCTCCTTTCATTCTCTTATTGCTTTAGATAAAACTTCAAGAACTATATTGAATAGATAAGAGGACATCCTTGTGTAGTTCCTGATTTTAGTGGGATTACTTTGAGTTTTCTCCATTTAGTTTGATGTTGGCTGTCAGCGTCTTGTAAATCGTCTTATTATATTTAGATATTTTTCCCTATATTACTGATATCTCCAGGACTTTTATCATAAAGGAGTGTTGGATTTTTGTCAAAGGCTTTTTCAGCATCTAAGCATATAATCATGTGGGGTTTTCCTTCAATTTGGTTATATGATAAATGACATTTATGGTTTTTCGTATGTTTACCATCCCTACATTTCTGGGATAGAGCCTATTTGATTGTGGTAGATGATATTTTATTGCTGTTGTTGTTGTTCTATACGGTTTGCCAGAATTTTGTTGAGAATTATTTCATCAATATTCATGAGGGAAATTAGTCTATAATTGTCTTTCTTTTTTGTGTCTTTGAGTGACTTGAGTATTAGGGTAATTGTGGCCTCATCAAAAGAGTTTGACATTATTCTTTCAGTTTCTACTATATAAAACAGTTTGAGGAGTATTGGTAGTAGTTCTTCTTTGAATGTCTGGTAGAATTCTGCACTGAAACCATTTGGACTTGGGCTTTTATTTTTGGGGAGGCTTTTAATGATAGCTTTAATTTCCCTTAGGCTTATAGGTATGTTTAGGTATTTATATGGTCTTGATTTAATTTTGGTAAATCATACCTGTTCACAATTCTGTCCATTTCTTCTAGGTTTTTCATTTTATGGAGTATAAATTTTCAGAGTATGACCTGGTAATCCTCTGGATTTCCTGTTGGTCTGTTGTTATGTCTTTCTCTTCATTTCTGATTTTGTCAATTTGGATACTTTCTTTCTGCTTTTTGGTTCATTTGAATAAGGTTTTATCTATCTGGTTGACTTTCTCAAAGGACCAACTCTTTAATTCATTGATTCTTTGTATTGTTCTTTTTGTTTCAATTTTGTTGGTTTTAGTTCTAAGTTTGATTATTTCCTGCTGTCTACTCCTGCTAGGTGAGTTTGGTTCTAATTGTTCTAAGGTTTTCAGCTGGGCTGTTGTTTCTCTAGTGGGAGATTTCTCTAGGTTTTTCATATAGACATCTAGTGCTATGAATTTTCCTCTTAAGATTGCCCTCATTATGTCCCATAAGTTTGGGTACATTGTAGATTCATTTTCATTAAATTTTAGGAAGACTTTGATTTCTTTCTCAATTTCTTCCTTAACCCAGAGTTCATTTAATTGAGTGATGTTTAGTTTCCATTAGTTGGTAGGTTTTCTGTCGCTTTTGATGGTGTTGAACTCTAACTTTAGGCCATGGTGGTCTGATATGATACAAGGGAATATTTCAATTTTTTTGTATCTATTGATATTTGCCATATGGTCAATTTTAGAGAAAGTTCCATGTGATACTGAGAAGTATGTATATTCATTTGTGTTTGAGTGGAAGCTTCTGTAAATATCTATTAAATCCATTTGCATCATAACCTCTGTTAGACTCCTTATTTCTCTGTTGAGTGTCTGTTTGGTTGACCTATCCAGGGTTGAAAGTGGGGTATTGAAGTCTCCCATTATTAGTGTGTGAAAATTGATGTGGGATTTGACCTTTAGTAGTGCTTCTTTTACATAGATAGGTGCCCTTATATTAGGAGCATAAATATTCAGGATTGAAATCTCATCTTGATCAATTTTTCCTGAGATGAATAAGTAATGTCCATCCTGGTCTCTTTTAATTGATTTTAGCTTGAAGTCTATATTGTTAGACTTTAGGATGGCAACCCCAGCTTATTTTTTAGGGCCATTTGTGTGCAAAATCTTTTCTCAAGCTTTTTCTCTGAGCCTGTGTCTGTCTTTAAGGTTGAGGTGTGTCTCTTGTATGCTGTAGAAGAATGGTTTCTGTTTTTGTATTCATTGTATTTTTGTGTGTGTTTTTATAGGTGAATTGAGTCCATTGGTACTAAGGGATATTAGTGACCACTGATCGTTATTTCCTGTCATTTTTGTTGGCAGCTTGTATGTATTTCCTTTCTTTGGGCATTTCATTTGTGGAATTATTGATTGTTTGTGGTTTCATGGGTGTATCTAGGATCTTTAGGTTGGAGTTTTCCCTCTAATATTTTCTGAAGGGTCATATTTGTGGATAGGTATTGTTTCAGTCTAACTTTGTCATGAAATATCTTGTTTACTCTATCTATGGTGATTGATAGTTTTGCTGGGTATAGTAGTCTAGCTTGGAGCCATGATCTTTTAGTGTCTGTATAACTTCTGACCAAGACCTTCTGCTTTCATTGTCTTCATTGAATAGTCAGGTGTTATTCTGATGGGTCTCCCTTTATAGTAAGTTGGCTGTTTAATTTGCAGCTCTTAAATTATTTTTCTTTGTTCTGTATGTTTTGTGGCTTATCATATGGCAAGAGGTCTTTTTAAGGGGGTCAAATTTATTTGGTCTTCTGTAAGCTTCTTATATCTTTATAGGCATTTCCTTCTTTAAGTTGGGAAAGTTTTCTTCTACGATTTTATTGAATACATTATCTGTGCCTTTGATCTGGTATTCTTCTCCTTCTATTCATATTATTTTCAGGTTAGGACTTTTCATGGTGTCCCAAATTTTGTAAACATTTTTGTGTTATGGCTTTTTTGGTTTTAGTGGGTGTTTCTTTTTTTCTTTCTTTCTTTCTTTTTTTTTTTTTTTTGACTGATTTTTCTATTTCCGCTATTGAGTCTTCAGTTCCATAGATTCTCTCTTCCATCTCTTGGATTCTATTGGTTATGCTTGTATATCTAGTCCCAGCTCTTTTCTTTAGATTTTCTGTTTCTATCTTTGCCTCATTTTCTGCTTTCTTTATTGTTTCTATTTCAATTTTTAGTTCTTGGAATGTTTCTTTCATTTGTTGTTTTTTTTTTCTTTGTTTTCTTTCAAGGATTTGTTCATCTCTTCCAATTTTTTTGTTTGCATTTTCTTCTATTTCTTTAAGGTAATTTTTTATATCCTCTTTTAAGGCTTCTATAATCTTCATAAAGGTGTTTTTGCTGTTTTTTCCTTCTGTTTCCTCTTCATTGTTCTGTTCAGTTTTTGGTGGTACAGAACCACCAGTTTCTTCTGGTGCTGCCATGTTGTTCTTTATATTTTTATATGTATTATTGCTCTGGTTTCTATCCATGGCTTAGTGATTCCCACTTAGTCAGTTCTTAGTCAGTTGTGGGCAGAGGGCTTGTGTGCCTCCTGTCTGCTCTCTGCAAGGGTTTTGCACAATCTGTGACTCTGCTCTGGACAGGGGTCCGAGTTTCAAAGGCATCTATCTGTCTCTGATGATGCAGTTTGTGCTGGAGGTGGGGCCTAGCCATAGAATGTTCCTTCTGTTAGGGGTTGCTGAGCAAGGCTCCTTCCAGCTAAAGCCTAGGGCCTGTCTGGTAGCAAGAGTCTGAGATCAGAACCTTGGGTGTGGCCCCAGCCCTGGAGAGGAATTCTCTGGATGGGCAGCCCAGAACCTGAAATCTGCTCACCTCTGATTCCACTCCTGACACCGGCCTGAATTTCAAAGGCATCCATCCGTGTCTCAACATTTCTTTTCTGAATCCAGCATATACTATTGCTCTCATATTTTGGTACTAATGTTGACAAAAAGAAGGAAGAAAGGAATGAAAAAGGGAATAAAAATAAACAGGCCATAGCTTCAACACTTTCCTTGGAATTCTTCTTATCTAATAGTGCAGAGTTCACTGAAACTCTTCTATCTTCTTTGTCACTGTGCAGCAATTGCTTTTTCTCTCTGATCTTGACTGCATGATTATTTCCTTCAAGGTCTTCAGCAACAACACTTCAACACTGATGCTATACTAAGAATCTATCTCCAGTGACTCAGGAATTCTAGAAAACAATGTAGATTTTTCTCTAACATACTTCTCTCTTCTAAACCATCACATGGCCTTTATTATCTGTGTTTCTCTCTGTGTTTGCCTGTGTGTATATGTGTGTTAATAGGGTGCATATGTACATGTGGAAATAAATGACTATGTACATGTATTTAGAGGCCATAGGTCAGCCTTCAAAAGCTGTCCATCTATGTTTTTCTTTTCTTTTTTGAGAAAAGGTCACTCACTGGGACCTGGAGCTTGACACTACAGCTAATCTGGTTGGCCAGAAAGCCAGAGATCCTCCTGTCTCCCTGTACCTCTACTGGTATTACAAGCATGCAACACCTCACATATAAATCCTCTGAAGATGAAGCCTTGTGTGCCAAGCACTGTGCTAACAGAGCCATCTATCCAGACCATACAATCTGTATTTCTGAAAGCTATATAGTCAATGAAATGTAAGCTTTTTCTACCATAATCCGCAAATATTTCCAGCCTCTGACCAGTTTCAAAAGCACGTCTGCTGTCTTAAACATCTATTACCAAAATTCCCAATTTTGTGGTACTAAAATACTTATTAGTTTTCTATCATTTCTATAAAATAATATCATGGAGACTTAAAGTAATATAAACTTGTCATCTTACAGTTTGAGAAATCAGAAATTCAGCTCAAGTCTTCCGACCAACTGAGAAAAATCACAGAGCATCCTTCTCCTACCATCTGGATATACGTAGAAGTTCTGTCATCTCAAAAGAAGGACCTTCTCCTAATCATTTTATCTTGCCAACTCCCCACAAAGTCCAGTCTATGTCTGATGCATTCTGATCTCTGCCCCTTGGTCACATCTTCTCTTTCCCTGAGCTCCAGTCTCCCACTGTAATAGCCTCAGTGGAGATATAGTCCTATCTAGGTAATTCAAACTGTCTTTAACTCAGGGTTATCAGCTTAGTGGTATTACTAGGTATCATTACTGTCTAGTGGAAAATTGTCACAGATTCTAGAGGTTGGAACAAGAATTTCGATGAGGTATGGTGGTTTGGATGAAAAACTGTACCCTATAGGCTTATGTGTTGGTTCTCAGTTAGCAGTGCTGCTTAGAAAAGTTCTGAAAGCATTCATCTTGCGTAAAGATTGCAGGATGGGAAGAAGCTTTGAGGTTTTAGAGTCTCAATCCCCTTTGTCCTTTCTTTCTTGCTGCTTCCTGAAAATGTGATCACCCAACCTCCTGCTCTTGCTGCAATGCTTTCCCTGGCTGCTGTCGTTGCTTACTCACCCTGATACACTGCACTTTTCTAGAACTATAAGCCAAAATAACCCTTATCTTCCCTAAACTGCCTTTGTCAGGGTACTCTGTCATGGCAACAGGAATGTGACTAATCACAGGCTGCTGCTATTCTGTCTGATGTAAGTTATGAGAGTCCTTGTGTATTTTAGATATTGGTGTCTGACTTGGAAAGTACTTTTTTCCATTCTGTGCATTGTCTTTTCACTTTTATAGTATCTTTGATGCAAAAACATTTTAAATTTTGATGAAGCTCAATTTATGTTTTTCTTTAAAGACCATGATATTAGTAACTATAGGAGTTTTACATGATTATCTTATATTTACATTTTGAATATACTTTTGGGCTAATTTTTTGTGTAGTATGAAGCAATAGCCTGAGTTGACCCAATGTTTTGCCATAATTTACTCAAAAGACTATTTTGTTGATCAAATTGGTTTAGTATTCTACAAAAGTTAACTGATTGAATAAAAGGGTATGTTAGGGCTGGAAAGATGGCTCAGGTGTTGAGAGTGTAAACTGCTCTTGGAAAGGGCCTGAGTTTGGTTCCCGTGACCACACAAGTCAGCTCACAACCATCTATAACACCAGATCCAGATGGATCTGAAGGCTTCTTCTGGACTCCATGGATATCTGCACATGCTCTCCCTCACAGACAAACATAGACATATAGTTCAAAATTAAAGCTAATCTTATAAAAGTAGGCAACTATATTTCTAGAATTTTCTGATATTCTATGATACCACATAACTAAACATTTGCTAGTATAGTGCAATTCAGGCTGTCATGCTCTGCAATAAATTTTAAAATCAGATATATGACCTGTTTTTAAAGTATATGTGATCTCTGTAGGTATACACAAGTGTGTTCCTGTGCACATGGAGTCTGGTAGAAGGTGTCAAATCATCTGCTACTGAGGCAGGCTTGAACTACCCAGCACTATACTTAATACCAAACTCTGCAAGAGTCAAACGCCTAAGCCATCTCACCAGCCCATTTATGTGGTTTTTAATAAAACTCCTTTTATTATTATATAATATTTGCATTTGCATATGCATTTTTGGATCAGCTTGAGAAAAAGTTACAGAAATTGCACAGAATCTGCAGAACAGTGTGAAGGACACTCTGTCTTCACTATTTCAGCTTGTAAATGTGGATGTGTTGCACATCTTTCAGGATCTCAGTTTCTCTGAAGATAGTTCTTTTAGCAGTGTGTAAAATGACATTCTTTTGATAACAATTCTCTTTTGATGACACTCTGAGTGGAACTTCTTCATTGTTGAAATATAGAGATAGAAATAGCTTTTGTGCATTGATCCTGGATCACCTGAGACTCCCAAATTTGCTTATTACTTGTAACACAAAGCTTCTACTGCTGTAGATTTTCTTTAGGGTCTTTAGGCTACAAGGCCAACCCAGGTCTATGTAGAGATGGTTTCACTTCTTTATTTTCTCTCTAGAAAACCTGTATTTCCTTTTCCTCCTGAATCCCTGAATGAGAAGCAACACTGGGCAGTTTTGTTGTTTTTTGGTCTAATAGGAAAGGTCTCAATCTCTCATCACTGAGCATTGTGTTGGTTGGGGGGAGGGGGTTCATAGATGTCCTTGATCATGTTGAAAAAATTTATTTCATTTCTACTTTCTGGGTTTTTATCATTAAATGTTATTATTTTTTGTCAAAAGCTTTTTTTTCTACATCAGTTTGGCCTAAGATGTACCAGGCCTTTTCTTTTAGGGTACCAAGCAGTTCCCAAATCATGGCACAGAGAAATTCTGGGCCTAGCTTAGGCTGGTTTCTGGCTAGCTCTTTTAACTTAAATTAACCTGTTTCTCTTTGTATACCTTTTGCCATGAGGCTTTCTATCTTCTGTCTGTTTATCCTTCACTCACTACTTCTCCTGTCTGCTGATTGGCGGCTGCCTAGCTGACCCTGCTGTATCCCTCTCTTTCTCCTCATTCTCTTTCCCCCTTGAGCCTAGACTTCTGCTCCTATTTATTGACTCTCCCTGCCAGCCTTGCCTTCCCCTCTTCTGCCTAGCCATTGGACATTCAGATCTTTATGAGACCAATCAGGTGCCTTAGGCAGGCAAGGTGATACAAATGTTTCATATAACAAATACAGCATAAACAAATTTAACACACCTTTACAAATTTAAGTAATATTCTGCAACACAGAATATTTGCCTTGTTAAACAAATATTTCTCAGTACTAAGCTTTTTAACATTGATTGATTTTATATAACGAACCAAATTTGAACTCCTGGGAAAAATTCCATCTTGGTCATATTCTATAACTTGTTCTATATGCTGCTATAGAAATCTTATTTTGTTGAGGATGTGTGTATGTGTGTGTGCATGTGTGCACATGTGTGTATGTGTTCAAAGAGATATTAATCTGTGTTGTCTTCTGCTAAATGTGTTTTGTGTATCTTATTAGCAAAGCAATGATGAACTTATGGAATTAAGTTGAAACTGGATATCCTGCTCTTATAATTTGGGATATTTTGTAATGAATATATTTTTATTGTTTTCTAGGTATTTTGTAGGATTCACCAGGGAACCCATACTTCAGTGTCCTATTTTTATTTTTATTTTTATTACTAATTCAGCCACTTAACTTGTTACATGTTAATCTGTGCTTACTTTATATCAATGTCAGTTTTTATACTTTGCATTTATCAGGTAATTTATTTCATTGAGTTTCTTTACTTGTTGACAAATACTTTGAACATTATTTTCCTATAATTCTTCTTGTTCCTATATGTTCTATACTAATAGTCATTCTTATCCCAATTTTAATAATTTGAGTGATTATATCACTATCTCTAATATTTTTGGTTTTCTCAAAAGAAACAAACTTTGTAGATTTAAATTATTTTTTACTCATAATTGCATTATTATTTTTAGATATGCATTACTGAATTCTAATGCTATTATCTGGTGTTTGAATAACATTGTTTATAATTATCAGTCCTATAAAGTCATATCAGATTTATTTTGTGACCTAACCTATCATCTCCCTTTAGGAAGAACAATATTGTCCTGGTCAGATTTTTTTTGTTTAGAGTAAGCTAGAGTTATTTGGGAATAAGAGTCTTGATAGAAAAATATTCTTTCATTATATAGCAAGTCTTTGAAATGGCCCATCTCACTGTGCATGGTGCCATCCCTGAGCAGGAGGCATGGCGAACAAGTCATGGCGAGTAAGGTAGAAAACAACATTTGTCCATGGTCTCTGCTTCAGTCCCTGCCTCCAGGTTCCTGCCTTGAGTTCCTGACTTGACTTTCCCTGATTGTAACATCACTTGTAACCCTATTCTCCCCAGGCTAATTTTATGTGATAAAATCTTTATTCTGCTATTCTTAGATGTTGATTATACCTAACTTGGTATACAACATTCTTATTTTCAGTATTTGGCATTCATTCTAATTATTGTTTACTAAAAATAGAATATTAAAGTATTCAACTATTATCATGAAATTATCTATTTCTTTCCTTAATTCTGTTAGGTTTTGAAACAACCATTTTGAAGTTCTGTTGTAATGCTTATATGTTAATAACTGTTGTATATAGTTTAAAGTTAATTCTGACTTCTCCATCTCAACTCACTTTAAATATGAAAGGATCCCTGGGGTATCTCTTTAATTGTTCTACTTTATTGAAACACTGTCATTAGGTGAATATATGGAATTCATGTCTTTAAATATCTTCCTATAGTAATGTTCTAGCTTGTTTTAAGTCCTATGATCAAACATTCTGGCCAAAAGCAGCTTAGATGAGAGGGTCTATGTGGCTCACACATGGCAAGTCACAGTTTATCACTGAGGGAAGCAAAGGCAGGAATTTGAAAATGAAATGATGACTTTCTTATAGGTTCATGCTAAGCTAGATTTCTCATACAGAACAGGGTCACCTATGTGGATATTTATTACATACTTAATAAAACCTGAATATTGGGGAGAGAGCACTCAGCCAAATCCTAGGCAGACAGCTCAGGAAATTCTTAAACCTTGAATACAAAGATAAACAGCTGAGTCAGTCACACACACCTTTAATCCCAGCACAAGAAGAGCCGGGAGTGGTGACCTCCATCCTTGATCCCACAACTCCAGAGACAGAACTTCTTCTGTTTCTGTGAGTTCAAGGCTACACACCTTTAATCCTAACCTGGATGGGTATATAATGCTTGTAGAAACATAGAGAAAACAGAAGTGACTGGCAGAAGCGACCAGGAGCGAGGCTAAGGAAGCTGCAAGACAGCTGGGTAAGAATTGACTGTGGTGCTTCCTCTTTCTGATATTTCAGCCTTCCCCTGATATTTGGCTCTGAGTCTTCTTTGTGACACTACACACCTGTATATGGATAATATGTCCCACAATAGGCTGAGCTCTCCCACATCAATTAGCAGTAAGGCAATGCCCCCACAAATATATCCACTGGCCAATCAGTCCTGAGCTACCCTCGACTGAGACTCTCAGGTGATACTGGGCTGTGTCAAGTTGACAGTCAAGCTAACTAAGAAAACTAGTGTCTTCAAATCTTGTATCCCTGGTTCTGATATCCCTCCAGACTCTAGATTCTCATGTGAAGCTTTCAAACAGAACCCATAGTTACTCATCTCCTACTGTCTTACTTCCTTCACAGAGTGTCACCACAATGATATTCTCAAGCATCAATGCCCACTAGAACCGAATCCTCCACAATGTGAATTGTGAAATCTTCTCTCTTCTGCCTCCTCTGTTGTCACCACTACCACCCAACATCCCCTTCTGCAGTCACTATCTTGTCATCACTGCCACCCACTGTCCCCTGCTTCAGTCACTTTCTGTCTGGTCTCAACAATCCTGCTCTCATTTTTCCAATCCAGTTTCAACTAAAAGTCATTTGGTCAAGAGACAGGTCACGCCCCTTCCTTTTGTGATTCCCCAAATGTCCCTTTATTGTTTTTCCCTTAGAATAAAATCCAGCTTCTTTCTCAAACATCATGTCCCTCTGTGAGCTAAGAGTGAGATGGTGTCCTACAACTTTCCAGTTTCTCTTTTTTCTAAAATATGTCTGTTTCTTTCTCATTTAGGTACTTTGTATTTGTTTATTCTATATATTAATTACACAAAGTAACACTATGACAAAATGCCTAGCAGAAACATCAGTAGAGGAAAGGTTGACTTTGGCTCACAGTACAAAGGCACAGGCCATTGTGGTCCTGACAGCAGGAGCATGAGGCAGCAGGTCACACTGCATCTACAGTCAGGAACCAAAGGGATGGAGGCTAAAGCTAAGCTCACTTCCCTTCTCCTTTTTTTTTTTTTTTTTGTTTGTTTGTTTGTTCCATTCAAGATCCCAGACCATCGAATGATACTGGCCACAGGATGAGCCTTCCCACATCAGTTAATCCAGTCTAGAAACTCCCTCACAGACGTGACCAGAGGGTGTCTCCTAGCTGATTCTAGATCCCATCAGGTTGACAGCCTTAACATTAACGTTCCCATCTTTTCTTAGCTGGTATTTTTTCATCATTTAGTCTTAGCATTAATATGGGCACTTATTCTCTCAGTCATCTGAAATTCAACCTCCTAATTCATGCACTAGATACTACCACAGTTCCACATCCACTCCATAACACATCACATTTTAACAACATTCATGGTGCTTAATCACCATTTGAAATATTCTGCTCTCTTATTAGTCTAATTACTGTTGGTTTCATGAGAGCATAGATTTTCTGTTTGTTCTACTCACATTCTCTAAAATGAAGTTGGCACATAGCAGATGTTCAATAGACATTGGTTTTATGAATGTATGCCTAAATCTATCTAGCAGGTAATGAATGAATTATTTATTTAGGAGTCAATATAAAAAAAGATACATCCTAACCACACTTAATTTGTTTTTCTCCACTCAAAATTATATTTGATGTCCTGAGTAAACAACTTGATGAGTAAAGTATTTGCCTTATAAGCAGAAAGATCTGAATTTGATCTCCAGAACCTACATTAAAAAGCTGAGAATAGCATCAGGTACCTACAATCCCAGCAATGCAGAGGCTGATAGGTCCCTGGGGCTCACTTGCCAGCCAGGCTAGCCTACTTAGTAATTTCCAGGTCAGTGAGGGATCTAGTCTCAAAAAAATAAGATGGATACATATAGGAAAAATACCAAAGTTTGAGCTTTGTATTTTACACACAAACATATACATCCATATGCAAAATTCATATGAAACATGATTACATCTATAGCTAGAGTTGATGTCAATCCAATAGAATCATAAAGAGTTAGCATAAAAGGGGAACAGATTGACAAAAAATATTTGGGTTGCTTTACCAGAGAACAGTCAACAGCAAGAAAATGACAGAACAAGACACACCATGTACAATGTTCAAAACAACGAAGTAGAGATATAAAGGAGACAACCAAAAACTATAAAAATAATACTGTAATTTGGGGGCATAGTAGAATAAAAAACCATAAATATAATTTAAAAAATATTAAATACAACTTTATTTTATTTAATTTTTTTTCACACTGTTACATACATTGGTCATAATCCCCATTTACTTCTCCTTACCCTCTTTTTGTCTCTTTTGTTACCTTAGCTAATTTAACATTGATTTTAATTATCAATCTCCATCTCTCTCTCTCGCTCACTCATTCTATGTGTGTGAGTGTGTGTGTGTGTGTGTGTGTGTGTGTGTGTGTGTGTGTGTGTACTACATAGACTCTAGGAACTATAAATAAGATAAAAAATGTTGGACACCTCATCTGGCTCCATACAATAGCTACTGTGCTTAGCCCTACAGTACCATAGATGAGCCTGTATTGTTGTGATGACTTGGAATCCTCCGGCAAGTACCCAGGAGGCATTCAGATGAGCCAAATAGAATCAAAATGATAGCTCTAGCATGACAAAATACAAATTGGGTTACTGGAAGATTCTCTGGCATGTACTGAGCTTCTTTGAAGCTGCTGTGGGTTTTAAAAGACCCAGGAGAACAGTGTTACTACACTGAATTTATAATTGTTGTAAGGTAAGGGATGCTCAGAAAATAAAACAAGCACTCAGGGAGCCTAAAGCAACAGAGCCTAGTTTCTTGACATCAAACTTCCATTCACAAATATCATCTCAAGAAGCCGGAACTTCCATGGCTTCGGGAATGAGTGAAAGACAAGATCAAGAGTCTCACAGATAAACAAAAATACACAGATAAACAAAGATAACACGAAAAAATGTACCTGAAGTAGTTTAAAAAATTACTATGAGTTGACAGAACTAGACCAAAAGTACTTAGTTCTTAGGATATTGATAGAGCTCAAAGAAAGTTTGTCAAGGGAAGGTAAAGCTTGCACTGAATCCTGAAGGATGAAGAAGAATGGAATAAATAATGATCAAGTGCAAAGATGTTAGAGAAACATAAGACAGTAGGTAGGAGGTAATAAAGCAGTAACTGGGTGGGTGGGAAGCAGGCACTTGGGGATAACACAAAGGGTGCCTCTCACCAGGGAAGAGGCTTTGGGCAGATTCTCTTGGATCATAAGGCAGAAGTCTGATCTTTCCAGATAGTGCCTACCTTACCCCTAACTCCATGAGAAAGACCAGGAATCTGGGTAGGATTTGGGGCAGTCCATCAGGATCTCTAGACAGTCAGTGGTGATGCCCAAGAAATGGGGCTTCTGTAAGCTAAATGATACTATCAATGGCCAGTCAGGAAAGACAGCAACTTGAGTATTAGAATGAGGTTCCCTGCTTGTTATTGTGTGTTAGTTTCCATGTCACAGGAAAAATTACTCTGGAGTCCAATGGAAGAGTTGTGTGTAGGGGAAGTCTGAGGATAACTTTCAGGATTCAGTTCTCACCTTCTATCTTATTGAAGATGAATCTTGATTCTACCTCTGTGAAACATTCCCCAGGCCTGTGAGCTTTCCAGGGATTCTCCTGACTATATCTCCCATCTCACATAGGAGTGCTGGGATTACAGATACTCACCACCACATCTGGCATTTTATGTGGGGATTGAACTCAGTTCATGAGGTTTATGTTGTAAGCACTTTTACCCATGGGCCATCTCCTTAGCCCCAGAGATATGATTATATCTCTCAAAGAGTTAAACGGGAGGAAAAGTAATATATTTTATAATAATATTTTACTCTCACCAGAATATCAGTCATGAATAAATTAATGTCTCTACTTAAATATAGTTCAGAAATGTCAATTAAACTCTCTACAAGTAGATAGTACTTTACTATGGAACAAGAGAAAAAATAGTTCATGCCAAAATAATTGGCTTCCCCTTAGTTACTCAATAAAATGCATTGAAGTGTTCATTTAAACTTTAAAGCAAGTGAATTCAGACAGATTTCCTCCTGAGCAGAAAATGAAACATACCCTCTATCTTATCTGGAGACTCTGATTATTATGCTGCATCATGTATGAATGTACAGTGGACATCTGCTCAAAGGCAGACTGATTGTCTCTGGGGCTCACATAGTTTCAAGAAACATAACCAGGTTAAAATTTTTAAAATGTATTTTTTATATTCAAGTAGTGATAGAAACCTAGAAAAAAAAGAACTTTGAAAAAACAAATGTGTTGCTCCTAAGCATGATTATATTTTAGGAAAATCACTCATCAGATTTTATTTTTTAGATTTTAGATTTTATTTATTATGTTTCATGCATTTTAGAGGAAAGAGAAGTTTTATTACTGTATGGGTTTTTTTAAGCTATTCTGAATGTTTTGCTTTTTTATATAAAGTTTGATATTGATTTTCAAAAACAATAAAAAAGAAAGAAAAAAGAAGATGCTTCTGTCTACATAACTGATTTTTAATGCCCCAGGAGAGTTTCTCATTGAATGAGAGGCAGTGTACATTTGTCACAGAATACATCCTCATCCAAGGCTTATGCTCTGGTCTCCTGGGGCTCTCCAAACCGAGATAGCTTTGCTACATTTTTCTAGCCACAGCAAGTGCTGATGTCATGCACCAGTTAACAAAGCCTTGAACTCCCTGTCCTTTTCTTTCCTGTTCAGCCTGTGGTAAACTGCAAGTTAGACAGAAAGGAAAAACAGATAAGGGTCAAGTGACTGGTTGTCAGGCTTTTATTCAGGAGAAAAGCCTATAGAGGGATGCCTGGTATGAGAAGCAGAGCTTGCTGACTGTTTGTGGTCTGGGATACTTTACAAAGCAGAAGTTTCAGGAGGGTTTCCATGATTGGCCTATGGTTGACTATTACTGGGCATAACTAAGGAGTGGTAACTTAATGAATGTTTTCTGATCAACATATTCCTCTTGTCTGGCCATGACTGCAGGTCAGTGGGGGAGTTAAGGCCTGACCCAGGGTTGCTGGGGGCAGTAAGACCATAGTTCTGGATAGATAGGAAGAAGGTAAGGCAAGTGTCTAGAAAACAGGTCATTTTAGTTCTGAAAGCCAAATTAATGTAGTTTCAAGAATTATAGTTGAACCAAAGTGAAGGAATATAACTTCTGTAAGTTCAACTGTGTTAGGTTCCACACATTAGAAGATGACATGGTCTTGGTGTTTGGACCTAACTTTTTTCACTTAGCACAATTTCCAACATTACCACAAATTATATGGTTATTCCCAATTCTAAGGCTGAAGAGTATTATGTGGTGTATTAATGTCACATTTTCTTTTTTGTGTAAATATTTAGGTTGCCTCCAAATCTTGAAAAAGTTGCTACAATGAGCAAGGGAAGACAGCTCCCTATTTCACATACAGACTTCATTTCCTATGGATATGTGTTCAAAAGTGGGAATACTGGGTTATATGTTCTCTCTCCCTCTCCCTGTATTTCTCTCTCCTCACCCCCTTACTATTATTTTTGCTAGTGCAGAGGATAGAGTGTTAAGTCTTGTGCATTCTAGGCAAGCCCTCCACCTTGGAGCTATATCCCTAGCCTAATTTTAGTTTTCTCATGAATTCTATTCCTTTCCGGAAATACCAGTTCTAATTTATCTTTACACCAATGATGACTAAGTGCTCCCCTTTCTCTGTATCTACAACATTGGTTAACTTCCATCTTGCTGATAATTGCCATAGCAATTGGCTAAAGGTTATATCCCACCATGATTCTCTTTTTAATAATTTATTTTTATTAATTTATGTATAAACTTATCTGTGTGAATGTATGTCATGTGGTAAAACACAGAAGCTAGAATAAGGCATTGTGTCCCCTGCACCTGGAGATACAATCAGTTGCAAATGGCCCTGTGTTGTATTTAGTTTCTGGCCAAACCTTTCTAGCCTAACCTCGAGGTTCAAACCTACTTGCAGCCCTTAACCCCAAATAATTATACAGCCGCTTACATTAATTTCATGTTGATTGCCCCATGTCTCAAGCATATAACTTGCTAACTTTAACCCTTAAACTAACCCATGATTAGCCAAGTGGCTTAGTACCTTTTCTAAGAGCAGCATACTGTTGTGCGCAACCTTGCCAGCAAGGAAAGCACAACACCCAGGAACTTCTTTCAGCAGTTTATTCAGGACCTTTACAATTGTTCTCCCTTTGTTCTTCTCTGTCTTCTTCTTCCCTGGGAAACCCCGCCCACTGACTAGAAACTCTCAGGGCATCCAATCCCAATAAGCCACGTGGGCACAGCTCATAGGTCCACATATACAACAGCAAACCACGCCCCAGGCTCAAGCCAAATAAGGAGTTGTTTATCAAAAGAGAGAACTCACCCACGGGGGTGTGTATGGAGGCCGAAAATCAGCACCATCTTTAGGGTGCAGCAGCAGGCAGCTCTCTACAGCATACTGGTTTTCTTTTCTCTACATCTGCTGGCATTTCTCTCCGACTCTTCTTCTTTCAGAGTTTTCTTAGTTTGTAGCCCTGCTCACATTTCCTGGCCAATCAGCATTTTATTAAACTACTGGGGAGGATAAATATTTACAGTGTACCAGAACATAATCCCACAACAGTCCCACTTGTGTACTGGGAACTGAACTTCAATCATCTGGAAGTGCAGCAAATTCTTTTAACTTCTGAGCCATCTTTCTAATTGTTCTTTATAATTTTCTTTGTATTTATCCAAGAATTAGAGATACCGAGTACATTTTTATTTATATTTTTCAGCTCTTTTGGCAACTTTTCAGTTGATGCATTATCATCTTACAGTTGAACTAAACTGCTCATGAGTCTGGGCTATCAAATTCTTATCAGAATCATTGCTGAAGAGTCTTCTCCCACTCCAAGGGCTGCCTCACCTGGGCAGAAACTCCTTAGTCAGCATGATCATTTTGCTGTTTTGATTGCAGTTATATATACAAAGCATCAGCAAAAACAATTTTGCAAAAAATTTTTTGATTCCTTCCTAATAATTTCACAGTTAGTTTGTATATTTTAGTTTTCATCAGTTTTTACTTCATACTTACAGGTATAAAATAAAGGTCAAATTTCCCTCTTCTGCTGTTGATATACAGTTCTCTCAATAGCACTTTGGGGCCTATACCACCCCCTTCATGTGTTCTTAATATTTTTATCAAAAGTCAGCTTAATAAAAATAAGTTATTTGTTCATTCTTCAGCCTAGTCCATTGATCAACAGTATTGTTTTTATTATTAATTCTTCCAAATTTCATACAAGAATAGAGTGTGTTTTGATTGTATTAACCCCATGACTTTTCCCATCTCTGTGAGAAATTATGCATAATAACTGGTTCCACCTAGTCTTACGGGTTTTTGCTGTTCTTTTTACTTGGAAAGATAGACTATGTACAGAAGTGAAAGACAGCAAGGCTTCTAAGCTAAGGGCACACAGTGATGGCCACACTCATGTAAACATATTATTTCTGTATAGGCAGTAGAATATTATGTTCAGCTCTTCTAACTAACTTCACTTTTAAAGCAGTTTTAGGATCACAGCAAAACTAAGCAGACAGTAGGACCCCTCCATGTATATACACCATCTGGGTCTCCATCACCTCTATCATTAAGATGTTAAGGCCATTGTGGATGACAAGTCCCAAGGGCACATCCCTGGAGTTCCCTGCACAACTAAAGAGTTTCCTCTCTCAGTTAATCATTTGCTGTTTGTAAACTTCAGGAAGGCTTGTGAGTCTGGGAACTCTAGAGCTTCTGAGCATATTAAACTTTGTTGGTTTCCCAAGTATTCAGAACCTCCCTCCTACTTCCAGGAGAAAAAATTTCGGCGGCGGGGGGGGGGGGGAAGATGTATCCACAAAAGAACAAAACTACAAACTATTAGTCGATTTTTTATATTTGGGGGTTAAATATAGTAATTTCATTTTGATTTCTTCACCTCTAGTAGTGGCCACTTGCCCTGAAACACATGACTGCATTAGTCATATTACCATTTTCCTAAGCTAATGATCAGCTCATATGTTAAATAAGAGAACTGGATGGGACTCAAGCATAAATTAATTGTACCTGGAGGAATTTGAATACCTATATCTCCTTTCTCTAAAATGCTTTACAAGGTCACCCATTTCAGAAAGCAATATTGACAAAATTAAACATAAACACCTCATCAGAATTAGACAATTAGTTGGAATATGCTTTGAGTATAATTACTGTATGAGCCAAGACTGCAGGCATGACACATGGTGTTATCAGAAGCACAGTGGTGGCAGGAGGCAGGACTGGGTCCTGCTGGCTAACCAGCAGAAGGCCTGAGCTCATTAGCTTGTTGTTTTAATCAGTCTCAGGTGAGTTCTGCCTGTAGGCTGTTCATCCACAAGTCCACAATTAGAAATGAGGTTGAATTGACGATCCAAACATTTTCTTTTATTAAAATGTAGAAATACTTGGATGAACCTGAGCTCTGTCTGTAGGCTGCTCATCCACAAGTCCACAATTAGAAATGGGGTTGAAATTGACAATCCAAACATTTTCTTTTATTAAAATATAGGAAAACTTAGATGAGCTGGATACATGAAACTTTATCTGCCTTTAGAATTGGGTAGAGTTGGTATAGTATCTCATTTGAAGTACAAGTGAAGATTCTGGGAAGGTAGTTAAGTGGGAAAAAAGGTTGCCACACAAGTTTGAAAACCTGAGTTTGAATTTCTTAGAACATAAGTAATGCCAGACATATAGTTTATATGGTGAGATGGTAAACTGAGGCAAGAGAATGCCTGGAATCTCCTGGCCCTGGTGAACACAGTGGCCAGCAACAAGAAACTGAGTCTCAAACATAATGGAAGGTGATAACTAACACCATAGGTTACCTGCTGGCCTCTATATCTATGCCATGGCAAGTGCACACCCCTGCACTCACATAGAAATACAGGAATAGAAAGGAGGAGCCAGGAAAGAGAGTTACAAAGGAAATTTCTTCAGCTTTATGATTTGCTTTTACAATGTGATATACAGACAAGAATTGTCTAAACACTTGTTCTTCTCATCCCCAAAATAAAATTCATGGTGATGTGACTGATACATTTTGCTTATGTTTTGGGATAAAACCATCAGGACCATATATTTGCAATACTTGGAGGGATTTTATACTTTTAAGGGTCAAAAAAAATGCTTTTGATTAAAGTGATTCACTCTCTGGAAAATCTTGACTCAATATCCTCTAGAATAACATGAAGGTCAAATAAAAGCTATTTTTTAATTAAAGTAAATGACTTGATTTCATAAAATTATAATGTTGTTTGATAACTGTGGGAGATTGTGTTCAAGGCGGAAAACTGACATTTTGCCTTAATCAATGCACATTTTATTAAAATCAATGTGGTCTATTATGTAAGGCCTATTGAAAGAATGTTAATAAAAATCTGTTCTATAAAAAGTAAGCAAGTCTAATTTAATTGAGATTTAACCTGGTGGTAGCTATAGTGTTCATTCCACGCATATTTCTGAGCACTTTCTTTGTCCTAGGCACTCGGCAGGAATCAATAGACACCCTCCTCTCTCCTCTTGCAGTGTCTGGTGTGGAGTAACTACCTTAACCCTGTGCCCTGGACTCAGGTACCCTTGTTGGACAGTTTTCACCAGCTGTTTTAGAGAATCGTTTCCACTACATTTTAAATGAGAATTCAGCCTGAGGAAACACTGAAGGCTCATAACCTTCCCTATTGATATATTATAAGTGAGTTCTCAATCGAAAGTAGAATAACTTCAGATTCAGGGTCACAGGTTTTGATATTAAAAGAATGTGTGAGTATGTGTGTGTGTGTTTATACAAATGTGAGCCAGAGGGCACTGGGTGTCTCATTCACTGAATGAAAAACTTAACCTTTGGAATGGCTGAGCTGGCTCTGTTCTCCATAGCTCTAGTTAGACATGCAAAGCCAGGCCCAGTTCTGAAGGCAAGAGGGGATGATTCAAGGTAGGAATTCAGGTACTGCTCCTTGTGCTTTTGCAACAAGCATTCCCAGTCAGCTAGCCATGTCCCCAGGCCCTGATTATGGGTCTTCATACTTTACAAAGTGAATAGCTTTGATTCTTCAAGAGGTTGTGGGTGAGAGAGAGGGCTTGCTGCTCAGCTACCTTAACCCTCTTGGTGAGTACCAGGACAATAAAGACCCTGTTTCAAATAATAACGCAGTGCCTGAGGAATACCAAAGTTGTCAACTCTCTCTCTCTCTCTCTCTCTCTCTCTCTCTCTCTCTCTCTCTCTCTCTCTCTTTCTCTCTCTCTCTCATGTGTGTGCACACACACAGAGACACACACACTACCTCTAATGTATTGGGAATTCACACATCCACATCAAGCATTAGTCAAGAAAACGCCTATAGACTTACCTACAGACAATATGATGGGGGCATTGTCTTAATTGTAGTTCCCCTTCCCAGAGAACCCTAGCAAAAACTAAACTGGGACACTAAATGAAGCACAAAGGAGCAGCCCAGTGGGTGGTACCATCCCTAGGCAGGTTGGCCTGGATGTATAAAAAAGTAGCTGGGGTGGGGGGGCGAGGGTGGGAGTTGGGAGGGTGGAGTAAAGAATACTCACTGCTCTAGCAGAGGACCAGAGTTTTCAGTTTATCTGATGCCTCTGGCCTCCAAGGGCATTCACAATCAAATTCTCTTACCAACATGTGGACACATAAGTACACATATTAATTAAAAATAAAAATTTATTAAACAAGAAAAGTAGCTGAACATGAGCCGGGGAGCAAGCCATGGCAGCATTTGACTGTGATTTTTGCTTCATATTTCTCTGTGAATTCCTGCCCTAACTTTTCTCAATGATGAACCTGAAAGTACAAGGTAAAATATACTCTTTCCTCCCCAAGTGTCTTTTGGTCATAGTATTTATCATAGCAACAGAAAACAAACCATGACAAAAATGGTACCAGGAAAGTAAAATACTATTATGAGAGACCTGAGCACATTGTTTTGGGAGAGGGTTGAAAGATGATTTGGAACCACTGAGCTGGAAAAGCCATTGAGTGCTCAAACCTGGATGGGCTGCTGCCGTGGAAGCTTAGAAGATAAGAGTTCTGAAAGAAATGTGGGAGATGGAGGCCTGGCTTATGAGGTTTCAGAAGAACATTTTAGAGTACCTAGAAAAATCTGTTGAGGCCATTTGTATAATATGTTTGAATTAAGAATCTAGAAATTTAACCATCTGGGTTTCATTTGCTCAATGGATGCTGGTTATCTAGAAGTTAAAAATCAACTGTTATCAGTGAGAGAGAAGCATCATTGAGGCAAAACTGGGGTAGAGTTCCTCAGGTGGACACATACAAAAACCACAGAAGTGGGATTGCACAATCATTTTAGAGCTGTCCAAAGATCATAAGTGAGTCCTCTAGGTCAGGCATTGTGCTGTTTACACTGTAAGAGCTGGGGTTTACCCTAAGAGTGACTTGCTGTTAATGTCATGGGTTTCTCTTTTAGAATAAGAAAATATTGATTGTATTTGTTTTGTTGTGGTGGAGACAGAACCCAGTGACTCATACTGAAAGGAAGCTTTACCCTTTTGGAGAAAAGGATGGGGGTGGATTAGGGAAGGGAGGAGGCTGGGGGGCAGAGGAAGAATGCAAGGGGGATCTGTAGTTGATATGTAAAATAAATTAAAAATTCTTAAATGAAAATAATAATTAAATATAAGAGAAAATATTGAACATGCTTTTGCTTTAAAGAACTTAGTATAGAACTTAGTTAAGAGACTGGACTTTTAAAAAGACAGAACTTTGAAAGTCTTAAAAGTTTTAAAGACTATGGGACTCTTAAAAGTTGGGCTGTATTCTATATTCTAATATTAGCATGAGTTCATGTGGACAGGAAAGATTAAGGTTCAATAGTGACGTGTGTGTGTCTGTCAAATTTGACAAGTGGTAGATTTATGATGGCTGAACTTCATTGTCAACTTGGCACACCTGGGAAGAGGGAGTGTCACTGAAAGAATTGCCTCCATCAGACGTCACTGAGAGAATGTCTGTGGGACTGCTCTTGATTTCTAGTTGATGAGAAAGGACCCACAGTACTGTGGGTGATGCCATCCCTATGTAGGGATGCCTGGACTATAATTTTTAAAAAGTAGTTAAATATAAGCTTTGGGGGAAGCCACTGAGCACCATTTCTTCATGTTTCCTGCTTGAGCTCTTGCCCTGAGTTTCTCAAATGATGGACTGTGACCTCGAACTATAAGGGGAAATAAACCCTTTCCTCAAGCTGTTTTTATTTTATTTATCTATTTATCTATTTATTTATTTTGCTCTTTATTTTCAGAACACAAAAGGAAACTCTTATTAACAGTACCTAAATAAAATCTGATAGAATCTCTTTCCTTTGCCAGGTTTGAGTCTCTAGGTTTCTATGGGTGAAAAAAATCTTATGAATGTCAACCATCATCAACCCAGTCTGCGTGTTCACTACTTGCTACAAATGGAGTCTTCCCCTGAGGCTTTATTCAGGATGCTCCACCAGAAGAAGAAAGGGTAAAACCCAAAAATAAGCATTAGAGGAGAGGAAAAGAGAAAATAACAAGAGGGCACATTGTGTGACTACAGACAGCTCCCTAGAGGTCTAGCCTTGGAAAGTTGTGAGTCCCATGAAAATTGTTTGTGTGTATAGCTGTGTGTAGATAGTTTTGTGCATTTGTCTGTGACATGTGTATATATGTGTGTTTGTGGATGTGATGTGTGTTTATGTTTGTCTACCTGTGATATATTTATGTGTGTATTTATATGATGTATGTATATGTTTATGTGTGTTTGTTGGTGTGTACGTGTTGATGTGTGTGTGTGTATGTCTGTATAATGCACGTATGTGTGTGGTGCATATCTTTATATGTGAGATGTGTTAGTGTGTATATATGAGGTGTGTACATGTGATCTGTTTCTTTGTTTATGGTTTGTGAATATGTGTTGTTGTGATATGTCATGTGTTTGTGTATATCTGCAAGTGTCTTGTTGAGCATGTACTTAGAGGACAAACTTAGAAGTCACACCTCACCACATGTTTCATTTGATAAAAGATCTCTTTGTTCACTGCTGTATACAGCAGATTGATGAGCTGCTAAGCTTCCTGCAATTCTCATGTCTCAGCCTCCATTTTCAGGGAAAGGTTCCTGGGTTGTGGACATTGGCTCCATATGGGTTCTGGGAATCCAAACTGAAGTCATTATGTTTACAAAGCAAATGCTTTACACACCGACCTTTCACTTCATCTTTTAAGATTTTGTTCATAAACTATGAGGATGGACAGTTGCAGTGTCCAACTCCTCTGAGTCGTCAGAGTGCCTGCAAGCCTGCACAAGGCCCCGAGTCTGATTCCTAACTCTGTAAAAACTGGACAAATTGTTGCAGGCTTATAAACCTGGTACATAGGAAGTAAAAGTAGGAGGATCAGAAATTCAAAGTTATCTTTGGCTACATAGACAGTTTGAGACTGGTCTGGGGTATGTGCTCCCCCCTCAAAAATGGGAAGCAAAAGAAGAAAACATGGTAATAGAGATTATCCTAGAAAAGGGGTAGGACAGTCCTGGGTGTACTGGTGACTCACAAGGTCTGAGACAAGGTAGAGATGTCACCTTACTATACTTGGTAGAGTGATAAGACCAAAGATTATGCTAATAAGTGACTCTGCCACCAGAATGTTGTCAACTCACATCCAAACACATTGAGCAAACTTCCAAAGGAACATCCATCCTGTTTAGGATAAATTGAATGAGGGGCTCAAAGTACATTGCTTCTTCAATTCTAAAATATAAAACTAAGTTTGTACATTAATGTATCTAAAATGTGTATACACCTTGCAATTTAAAAGAATTAGATGCTCCTCAAATGAAGAATGGATCAACAAATTGTGGTACATTTACACAATGGAGTACTACTAAGCAGTTAGCAGTTAAAAAAATGACATCCTAAAATTTGCAGGCAAATGAATGGATTTGGAGAATATCCTACTGAGTGAGGCAACACAGTTCCAGAAAAATAGACATGGTAGGTACTCATTCATAAGTGATTTTAGACATAAAGCAAAGAACATCCTCAACAGCTAGGTAACAGAAGGAACTTAAGAGAGGCATCCAGGGATGTACCTGGGAAGGGAAAATAGAAAAGATTTCCTGAGTAATTTGGGATCATAATGGGTAGCAAGCAAGGAGAGGTGGGAATAAATCATGAGAAAAGGAAATGGTTGAGTTACAGAAGCAACAAAGAGGAAGAAAAAAAATGAATATCTTGATAGAAGGAGCCACTGTAGGGTTAGAGAGAAATCTGGTGCTAAGGAAACCTCCAAGAACCCACAAGATGTCCCTGGTTAGGACTCCAAGCAATAGTAGAGAGGTGCCTAAAAACAGGACTTCCCCTATAATCAAATGAATGACCACCTTAATTGTCATTATAGAACCTTCATTCAGCAATGGATAGAGGCAGAAGCAGAGATCCATAGCTAACCACCATGTTGAGCTCTTGCTCCATCTGGAGGAAGGGGGTAGTATATGAGCAAAGTGATCAGGATCATGAGCAGAAGACCCACAGAAATGGCAGACTGGAACTATTGAGAGCTCACTGAGTTAGAAACAATCATTGATGAACCTTCATGGAAAGGAACTAACCCCTCCAAAGGTTGATGACTGTCAACTGTCATGAGCAGTTTATGAATCTTCTTGCAGTAGGATCAGAATATGTTCATGGTATATCTTAGAGCCCATTACCTACAGAGAAACACCTAACCCAGACTTAATACTGGGATGAGGGAATTGGACCTACCTCAACTGGACATGTCAGACTGAACTGCTCCACCTTGGGACTCCTTGTCCTTCTTGAGGAATGGATAGAAAGAGGGCGTATGGGTAGGCTGAGGGAGAAGTGGGAGGAACTGGGAGGAGGGAATGGCGGGGGAAAAGTGAAAGATATAGAAAACTTTTTAAATAAAAAATACATTAAGAAAAACTCTCTGTGTGTATGCCTCTCTCTCTCTCTCTCATTGGGGGTGCAGGTATACGCATGTCACATTATGCATATGGAGATCAGAGAGAGGAGAATGTTAGTTCTCTCCACATGTGAGTTTAATTTTTCAATTAATTAAATATGATCTGTTCCTCAAGGCTCTTCATCATGAATAGGATGTGTCTGTTTCCTATCAAAGGCATTTTGGAAAGGGATGAATATAATATTTATCTTGCAAGGCAAAGCAAACCACTCATCATTTATTTTTATGACATTTTAAAATTCAGAGTATCTCAAGTTTACATGGTCTTCTCATCTTTTATAGTGTGTAAGCAGAGTTAGAATTCTCCTGGGCTAGGAGTTAACTCATTCATAAACTACTTGCCATGTAAGCATGAAGTCCTCTGTTTAGTCTCCAGAACCCATATTAAAAAGTTGGTTCTTACCTATAAGCCTAACAATGGTGATATGGTGACAGGGAATTCCTGGGGTCTGCTGCTCATCTGGCCTGGTCTGGTTGTGGAGCACTAGGCCAATAAGAAACTATGTCTAGAAATGAGGTAGATGGTACCTGAGGAACTACACCTGATGTTAACCTCTGACCTCCATGCACGCTGACCTAGAGAGAACCAGAATATTTAAATGAAGTCCCATGTGGATGCTAATCTTTCACTTAGGGGTTGTGCAGTCCTGTGTCATGCCTTTGTTCAAATGTTGCTCTTTCCCTGTCAAGCTTTTTCTGATGCAGACACAGTCTTTACCCACAAGTGCAATGAGAATGTCCTGTTCTCTGCCCTGTGTTCTAGTTTTCTTTCTGCTATCATAAAACACTGACCAAAAGCAACATAGGGTGGAGAATAGAATTTACTTCAGATATGAGCTTCAGTCCACCATTGGGGGAAGCTAGGGCAGGGGCTTGAAGGAGAAACTGTGAAGGGATGGCACTGTGTGCTGCTACTGAAGCTCACAGTTGCCTTACTTTCTTATACAGCCCAGCAGCACCTGACTAGGGAATTGTGCCACCAACAATAGACTAGATGCCCTGTACAGTTAGCAGTCAAGATAATCCCCCACAGACATGTTCGCAGATCATTCTGATCTGGACAATTTCTCCATTGAGACTCTCAAAGGACTTCAGACTAGTCAAGTTGACAGTTAAAGCAAACTCGGCCAGGGTGTGGGCTACCACACCCTTAATCTCAGCTCTCCAGAGACAGAAGCAAATAGGTGTCTTTGAGTTCCAGGCCAGCTAAGTCTATATAGTGAGACACTATCTAAAAACATCATCTATATGCACCCTGGGAATAAATACTGTAAACACCTCCTTCCTATTATCTCCACTAGTCTTATGTAAAACAGAGAAGCAGGTGTTATTATTGCCCTATTGGACAGGGAAAATGGCTCAGTTGGTAGAGGACCTGCCAGAGGCCATGTGAAAAGCACAGGCAGAGAGAGTTGCATGACTGTAACCCCAGCTCTGCAAACATGGTAAGATGACCTCATCTCTCTGGCCAGTCAGTCTAGTGAAAGCTGCAAGCTCTATGTCCAAAGATACTATCTTAAAACACAAAGTGGAGAACAACAGAAGGAAGTTACCTGACACTGAACTTTGGCCTCCATGTGCATAGGTTCACAAATACACACACCTAAACATGAACACATACATACATACATATATGTGCGCACATACAAAAAATGCCTTACGACATATTAATACATCCTATACTAGACATTCCCTGCATAGAAACTCTAGAAAGAAATCAAGCTCTCAAATAATTTATAATCTATAAATGCTCAGGTTCTTTAGGAGTTCAAAGCTGAGGGTTTTCTAAAATGCATACCATGTGATGGCTGAAGGCAAGGGTGACATTTTCCTTTCTTCCATCAGTGTTCTGGCTGTGTGGTTTATTTGGATTTCCTTATTAACCTGTTTTTCTCACACAGCAAGCTGAAGTCCAATCTCTGCAGAGTCTTTCCATTCCTCCCATATGAATCAAGCCTCGCATGCTCATCTTGTTGTCAAATTCACCTGACAGATAGATTTGCTACAACAAATGAAAACACTAAATAAGCAGCCCCCATCTATTTTTTATGACTGACATTCGTTCCTTGCAAACAGCAAATGTTATCCCAAGATGAAAGCATCTATAATTCCTGAAGGTTTCATTTGGCTGTAAATCATGAGGAATATTTCCATTGTAAGTCTTTTTTTAATGTAAAGTCAGACTTAAAATACATATATTCTTTAAAGTCCTTAGGAAGGAGTGCAGCAAAGTTTGATTCTAACAAGAACAGCAGGGAAGATGGCTGTGGTCAGTGTCATCGAAGGGTCAAAAACTATCAGCAGAAACATTTAATGTGATTACACTTTATAAATAAATATGCATATTAACATATAAATACATTGATGCAATCAAGAGCTCAAAGACAAGATGCTCAGTCACAGATGCTTCTTTTCCCCATCACCCTCACACTTCCCTTTTGCCATGCTCCAAGGTCCTCACCATAGCAGTTCCTGAACCTAAGACAATGCAGCACCAGCTGTCAGTGGTTAACCATCTTCCTTGTCATTCAAGCATCTTCTCTGGGAAAACTTAACCACAAGATCCAGAGCAAAGAGAAAGAACTCTGAGACTGGGGTGAGTAAATAATGGTCTTTTCAGGAAAATGGATGAATCTGTAAAATATTGTATTAAGTGATATAACCCAGAAACTATAAGACAGAAGTTAATCGTTCTCTCTCATATGTCAATTCTAACTTTTAATGTTTAAATAATGTCAGCAAAAGGTAGAGGAGTGGATACAGTCAATGACATCAGATAAAAGACAAAAAAGGAACAAGAGGTGCTGAGAAAAATAAATGGAAAGAACAAATAGATAACAAAAGTTGAAGGGAGGCCACCAGAGGGGGAGGGGACAAGGTGAGAAGAGGAACAAAACAAATTCTGTTTAAAATGTCATAATGAAACCTAATTCTTTGTGTGTTAATATAAATAAGCAATTTAACAGAAAGAGATAGAGGAGATTGCCCAATGGGTAAGAGTGTTTGCTGCACAACCATGAGGACCCAAGTTCAAATCCCCAGTTCCCATGTAAACTTCCAGGCAATCCCATACGTTAACTTGAGACTCTAGCCCTATTGAAGCAGAACATGGGCAGAGACAACAGGCTCACTGGGATTGACTGAAGACCATCTCCATGTTCAGTCAGAGACCCTGTATTGAAGAAATAAGAATAAGAGAGCAGGACATTTGATGTCCATTTCTGGCCTCCACACACATAGGCCCAGGTGCACAGACCAAATGCATATATACTACAGAGAGAGGAAAACTGAGACAGAGAGAAATATACTAACAATGACAGAGTATTCTCACGTATTTCTTCCTTTAATCTTCCTGTTGGAATACAGGGGCATACACTCTGATCAGTACTACTCCATAAATGAAGGAACATGGGCTTAGAATGTTTAAGTAGATTGCTCTAAATCACACAACTTATAAGTGACAGAAAATAGAAAATGTCTGACTTCCTGTTGAGATGGATGCCCAAAACAGAAAAGGAAATTGAACGTCCTTCTAAGAATTTCCTTCCTCATCATTCCACTGACATTAAGAGACAAGTAGGCCACCACAACCGACATGCCCAAGCGGCAAACCACAACCACGGAACAGCTTGGGATCAGAAACACCCTGGACTGACCCTTTGGATCCCACTCCACCTAGAGGAACACCTGACTCACTCTTGAGGGAGGGGGGAAAGAACTGGATTTGGCCAGAAGTGGAGACTGATCTAAGCATTATTGGGTCAGGGGGACCATAGGACTGTCTGCTCCCTG
>PVIH01011485.1:0-20437 GCA_004025045.1 Sigmodon hispidus
AAAAAAAAAAAAAAAAAAAAAAAAAAAAAAAAAAAAAAAAAAAAAAAAAAAAAAAAAAAAAAAAAAAAAAAAAAAAAAAAAAAAAAAAAAAAAAAAAAAAAAAAAAAAAAAAAAAAAAAAAAAAAAAAAAAAAAAAAAAAAAAAAAAAAAAAAAAAAAAAAAAAAAAAAAAAAAAAAAAAAAAAAAAAAAAACAAAAACCAGAAAACAATTAAGAGATACACCTGATTTGAACCTCTGGCCTCAACACACCTACACATAAATGCTCATGCACTTGTACAGCACTCTGTCTAACATGTATATGCACATACCCCTCAGAAATAAAATAAACAAAAAGGAGTAAGTAAAAATATGAAAGTATGACCAATGAACAACATGTACAAATAAAAGAAAGATTCTGATATATGAATTTCTACACCAACAGTCCTATGGCTTTCTCTGAAGTTTGTGGCAGAAAGTAGTAAAAATACATTTCTGTATCTATTCAACAAATATTTACTCTGCTTGTTAACTACAGCCCAGAGAGAAAATAGAAATCACCTGAGTTATGTGAACAATAAAATTTAATAACCTACTAGGTTTCTAGACATTAAGTAGGGTCTAGTTAATGTCACAATTACTATAGTGATCATCAAGGACAGAATGGAGCCCAATAAACTCAAACATAAAATTTAAAAAGTTATGGGACTGTTCACTAAGACATGATCCTCCCAGAGAGAAGATGGATGAGAAACTAAGTTTTGTTAATTTATATGACTCCAAGAAATTCTTAAAATAGGTGTTTAAAGACAGAGACAACCACTCTGATGATTGAAAACAGAACCTAATCTGAAGAGCAGACATTTTGTATTATGATGGCCAAGGAAGAAATGATGGATCAGAGGTAGGAAAAACATCCTACACATTTGCCTACTACAGGTGGTTTAGTTGGCAGAAAGAGAAGAATGGGGGGCATGTGATAGGGTGTTACAGCATGTGTAGGAGTCAGACAAGAGGGAACATTATAGAGCATGGCTGTGGGATATGTGTTATTCTACAGCTTGTTGAGTATATGTTAAAATATTTTTTTCAGGGGAGAAGTATGGTGTGAGACATTTCTTAGAAAGGTAAACTTTGTGAATCAGATTTTCCAGGAACACATAGTCCAAAATTTCACTTGTTTTTCTGTCTTTCCCAACATTACACATCTTTATTCTACAAATTTTATTACTCTTACCGAAAATGTATAGCATATGCTATTTATTTGATGTATTGTATCAATTCCATAGTAACATAGCATTGTTCTCTGTTTTAGGTATTATTTCATTCTAAGGACCTAGACAAATGCCTATTACTATCAAACACTGTATGTGGAATATATTTATATATGTTAAACAAAGAAGCAAAAATACAATTTTCAAGGCTGTGGGGATGGCTTAGTATGTAAGTACTTACCACAAAAGCATGAGGACCAAGATAATCCCTAGCACCTGGAGTGCAAGCATAAGAACCAAAGTTCAATCCCATCATCCACATGAAATCCAGACGTAAAAATGTAAAGACAGAAGAATCTTTAGAGTTTACCAACAAGCCAATGTGGCTGAATTGACAAGTTCCTGGTTCAGTGAGATCCTGCTTGAAAAATAAGACAGATAGAGATTGAAGAATCCAACTGATCTTTCTTTAGGTGTCAGCTCAGCTCAGTCATAGAAAACATTTGAATACTGAAGGAGTTGGAACATCTGGGATCTTTGATTCCAGTAACTTGAAGGTGATAGGAAGATCATGGAGTGACTTGTTACTATTTTTAAGACCTTATTATATCTAAGGAGAGAATACCAGGAAAAAGTTGCTATGATTTTGCTCTCTTTTATAGTAGTATAATGTGTTTTGCTGAAATATGTTGATCTCTTAATAGAAATCCCAAGGGAGACACATGCTTACAATCTTAGAACTCAAGAGGCTGAGATAATGAGTGTGTGAGTTGGATGTTAGACTGGGTTGCAGAGTGAAACTCTTTATCCAAAAAACCCAACAATATTGTAAAAATAGAGAGATACCTTGCTCAGCCTTCATATGGTGGATGGGTTTAGTCCTGCCTCAACTTGATATGCAGACTATATTGACTCCCATAGCAGTCCTTACCCTCTCTGCGAAGTGGATGAGGAGTAGGGTGGGGAGAAGCTGGGGGCTAGAAGGAGGAGGGGAGGGAAGGGGAACTGTGGTTGGTATGTAAAATTAAAAAACAACTTTTAAATAAAATAAAATAAAAATAAAATTGTAGATCTCGTGCAGACTTTTAATGTGAATGTTTCATAGATGTATTAGTGCCACAGAGCATAGCTAAATAATTAAAATCTCCATTATCAACCACATGAAATGCATATTACAGGTGTCAATGTGACAGAAATGGCATTCAGTGGGCATGATTAGAAAAGACATTCATTTCAGGACGAGCCATATTCCCTGGAACACTGAGCATCTTTTAGTAAGTCA
Organism: Sigmodon hispidus; assembly: GCA_004025045.1. NCBI lineage: Eukaryota > Metazoa > Chordata > Mammalia > Rodentia > Cricetidae > Sigmodon > Sigmodon hispidus. Next base: position 2,474 of record PVIH01011485.1, read on the forward strand.
GTTATGTAAAGTGACAGTAAACCATCTGGGAGCTGATAAGGGCAGAAGTTAATAATAACAGCTAAAAGAATAACCAACAACAGCATTACCTACTTCCTGGTCGATCTGTACCTTCTAGCTCTTTGGGCAAAGAGTAAGACTTAGATAGAGGTTGAGTACTAGTTACAAGGGGAACTTTTTCAAAGCTCTGTTGTCCATACTGTATAGCCACGGCAATTAAATCAGAACCTCCATGAGTTAAAGTGTTCAACTATAAAAAAAAATTTCAATGTAGTTTAAATGTCAATCCCTCCTTTATGGGTTCATTAAATACATGTTAAAGGCCCCAAGGAGTAATGTAGAAAGTACACCGATTTTCTCAGTTTAATCTTGAATTAAGTTGCTCTTTATGCAATATTTTTACCTTTCCAAGAAACACTGGTATTATATTAGTATATATTGAAAACATTTGTGCAGGTAATTTATACTGAACCTTTCATGTATGAAAATCTGAAGCGTTAAATACAAAAGATCACATCCCATAGCTTTTATTTTTTTTGCTTGCATTTTCTTGTTTATTAGTGAAGTGAACATCTGTTTGGATGGTTATTTAAAGGTCAGAAAGCAGGCCTGCTGCTTGTGGTTATGGATAATTCAAATCAACGATTAGGGCCAAAAGCATTAGAACCTAGAGAGGGAAAAGACGTTTGAGAGATGAGTCATTTTAAAGCAGAATCTCAGGTTTATCTGCTCTCACTAGGGCCTTACACTTTAATTTCAAAGTTTATTAAGGTAGTGATGTGGACGAGTGTGGTTCTAGAATTTCAAAGTCCTGGGAGTAAAGTCTTGACTCTGCTGGTTTCTTCCAGGACTATCCTCCTTGTCTATCTGCTCCCAATGCTTTCACATTCTGTGCATACCTGAGGACTTCTCATGTGAACACTACTGATAGCAGCTTGGGACCTATTCATTTTAACTTGATCATATCCTTACAGACTCTAAAAATCTTAAATATAGTCACAATTGGGTCTTTTAGGAAATGGATTTAGGTTTTAACATGATTCAGTAAATAAATAAACACCATTTCCTCCAGGATCTAGAAAGATGGCTTTGGGATTTCTATAAATTATTTAGTCTGAATTTTATGGACCTTACAAACTTTGATCTCTGTCTCTCTGTCTCTCTCTGCACTCATGTGCATGTGTGTACACTTGCACTCACACCTCATATGCATATTGGATGCTTTTAACCCAAAGAGAGATAAACTGCTAAAAGATGGATTCAAGTGGTTAAGACATTTGGTCTGCACAGGAGTTACTAAGTCTGAAAGGTAGGTTACATTATTTATATTTAGTAATTCTTCTCTTGAAGCAGTATACATTAACTGATTGTTTAGGTCCAGAAGATTTATGAGAGCCAATAAGAACATGTAGAAATGTGGATTGCCCATCCAAACACAGACTACCCACTTAGCATCCTCTTCTTTCACACCAGTAGGCAGAGGTGGGATTGGAAGGTGAGATTTACAACACTGGCAGATTGCTTGCTAAGGAAAGAGTAATGTGGAAGCCTCACTTTCAGAGATTTTGCTTACTAGGAGTTTGTTAATTCCCTGATATTATTGGCATTTTTAAAAAGTGTTTGATTAAGAGTAAAATACACTGGATGCAATGGCACATGCTTTTAATTCTAGCATTCTGGAACAGAAGCATTGTGGATATGAGTTCAAGGACAGCCTGTTCTACATAGCAAGTTCTAGAACAGCCAGAGACACATAGAGAGACCCTGTCTCTGAAAAATAAAAATAAAAATAAAGAAATATATAAGTAGATAAAACAAGTGAACAACATAATAAAAAACATTTGGACCTACTCTTTTCTTATTTTGAGTAATATTTATGTATGCCTTGTTTCTAGCTCTGTAATTCTCAGTAACTGGACAAACAAATATTTATGTTATTATGTGGACAAAACAGAGATGTGTGATGCACCATCAACCCACCTACTCCACTCTACTACACTGCACTCAAATCTGTGCTACAATTGAAGGTGAAAATTAAAATGCTTCTTTAAATCTGATAGAATACTTTTAAACATAATTACTAAGATCTTAAAATAATCCTCTATGGAAATTTATTTGGTCATTGTATTAGGCAAGGTTCTATAGAGAAATATAACCAATGAAATGTACACATGCTACAAAAGGGGATCTACTAGACTGGCTTACATGATACGGACTTTGTAGTTCAGCGATGGTTGTCTATACATTGGAGAGTCTGGAGACTAGTCAGTTAGTCTAAGATCTCCTGGCCTCAGCACTTCCAACCTGACACTAGAAACCTTTAAGTTCTCTGTACAGTTGCTGGCATTGAGCCTGTGCTGAGGGTTTACAGGATGGCTCAGCAGGAAAGAGGGCTTGCTTTCACATCACAGGACCTGAGGCCCAAAACCCACAGGAGTGAGAGAACTAATTCCTAAAAGTTGTCTTCTGACCTTTACACATGAATGTAAACATACATAAGTGATAAATAAATAAATGTAATTAAAACTCTTTGAGTCCATATTGAAAATGAGGGGTGGAAAAATAAGTCTGTGGTTTACAAACACTGGTTGTAGCATCAGCAAAGGCAGGCAGTGCACACAATGCTTTTCCTTTAGATTTCTTTATATGTGAGATGCCCTCTGGAAGGTTATACTTACTTTAAAAATGTGTGTGGATCAATGGAATTGAATTCAAGACCCAGATGTTAGCCCACACACCAACGAATACCTGATTTTTGACAAAGAGGTCAAAAATATTCAATGGAAAAAAGGTAGTACCTTCAACAAATGGTATTGGCATAACCGGATAGTAGTGTGTAGAAAAATGCAAATAGATCCAAGCCTATCACCTTGCACAACACTTAAATCCAAGTGGATCAAATACCTCAACATAAGATCATCTACTCTGGACTTGATAGAAAAGAAAGTGGGAAATACTCTCCAACACTTTGGCACAGATGTCAACTTCCTAAATATAACACCAGTAGCACAAACAATAAAAATAACAATCAGTGAGTGGGACCTCCTGAAACTGAGAAGGTTTTGTAAGTCCAAGGACATAGTCAATAAGACAAAACAACAGCCTACAGAATGGGAAAATATTTTCACCAACCCTACAAGTGACAGAGGATTGATCTCTAAAATATATAGAGAACTCAAGAAACTAGAGACCAAAACCCTAAATAACCCAATCAAAAAATAAGGCTCAGAACTAAAAAGGGAATTCTCAGCAGAAGAATTACAAATGGCTCAAAGACAATTGAAAAAATGCTCAACATCTTTAGCCATCAGAGAAATGCAAATCAAAACAACTTTGAAATACCACCTTACACCTTTCATAATGGCTAAGATAAAAAACACAGATGACAGCCTATGCTGGAGAGGATATGGAACAAGGGGAACACTCCTCCATTGTTGGTGGGCATGTAAGCTTGTTCAGCCACTCTGGAATGCGGTATAGAAAACTGGGACTCAATTTCCCCAAGGATCAAGCAATACCACTATTGGGCATATACCTTAAAGACACACATTCACACCTCAAAAGCATTAGCTCAACTGTGCTCATCGCAGATTTACTTGTAATAGCAAGAACCTAGAAACAACTTAGATGCCCCTCAACTGAAGAATGGATTAACAAACTGTGGTACAATTATACAATGCAGTACAACTCAGCAGTAAGAAAAATAATATACTAAAATTTTCAGGGAAATGGATGGTTTTGGAGAACATTCTCCTAAGTGAGGTCTCACAAACCCAGAAGGATAAGCAGGGGATGTACTCACTCATTAGTGGACTTTAAGCAAAAACATTCTTTTTTCATTGAAAGATGATGGGCGAATAAAGTGATTTAAAACACACACAGAGACACACACAGACACACACACACTAAACAAAACTTCTGGTTTGACTGTAGAAGGGGTGCTTAGCAGAAATTTGTGGTGGCCATAGTGCAGCCATGGGTATTAGCTGTGACTTACTGTGCTTTCTTTATCTGTAGTTGAGCCTTACCTGGCTTGAGAAGCTTTAGATTTTATTTTTTATGTTTCATGTATTTTAGAGAAAAAAGAAGTTTTATTACTGTATGGGTGCTTTTGTTATCTATTTTGAATGTTCTGCTTTCTATATAATGTTTGATATTTATTTTCAAAAAACAATAAAAAAGAAAATGTTTCAATCCCTTTATTTAATCTCTTTGAGAAACATTGCCAGTAGCCCATCACACAGGTGATTCAAAATCACACCAAGTTGACAAGAACAACCATTACAGCTGTGTGTTTAATGATTTTCATTAACATATGTGATAAAAACTTATTAGCTAAAGATCACATATAACAACATTATTCTTAGGGAAAATTGAAATGAGAAGCGATCTAGTGTATGTGTGACCTTGTAAATTTAATAAATATATCAAATTAGCAAAATCTATTTGTGCTGCTTACTCTAGAAAGAGCATAATTGCACTTTCTCTATAATGTATTTTTTATTTTTATTTTGACCTAGAAATATTCTGTCTTTTGCCATCATCAATACAATGGCCTCAAGTTACCTTGCTACCTCACAAACTAAGTGAAATTACCCTTGCAATATTTCCTAATTTGATTACAAATGTTTTGAAGATAAATTAGTCTGATAAATGTGCAAAGAAAATTTATAATAAAAAAGAAATAGAGGACTTTTTATTTTATTAATGGTCTATATGCCAAATAATTTGAACTTTATATGCTGTCTGTATTCTTGGTAAGTTACTTAAATGTTACTATGAAAACAGAAATGTATAAAGACAAAACCAGAGATAAGATCTGCCAAAGGAAAACAGAAAAGGCAAGGTGCAGATGTTTTTTTATTTAATTTTTTTCTATATCTACCACTGTTCCCCCTCCCTTCCCTCCTCACAGTCCTTCCCAGTCCTCCCTCAGCCTCCCCACACCTCATCCCCCATCCATTCCCCAAAAAGGAAGAGGAGTCCCAAAGTGGGTCAGTTCAATCTGGCATATCCAGTTGAGGTAGGTCCAAATCCCTCATCCTAGTATATGAATTAGGTGTTCCTCTATGGGAACTGGGATCTGAGATGTCAGTTTGTTCACCAGGAACATAGTTTGATTCTACTTCAAGAGGCTCCACAAACTGCCCACAACCTTTTACGGTTGAGCAATGGATAGAGCATGTAGAGCAGAGATCCATAGCTAAGCACCAGGTTGAGCTCCCAGTCCAACTGAAGAGAGAGAGGAGAGAGTGAGTATATGAACAAAGAGATCAGGATCATGAGGAGGAAACCCACAGAGATGGGTGACCAGAGCTATTGGGAGCTCCCTAAATCATATACAACTGCTGAGAAACCTTCTGGGAAAGGAATTAAACCCTCCAAAGGTAGATGTGTTCCTTTTAAAAATTGACTTGTTAGGTCATGGAGAGATGGCTCAGTGGTTTAGAGTACTTGCTATTTTTGTGAAATGCCTAGATAAGTTCTAAAGGCCTACACCACTACTTACACCTCTCTGTAACACCAGTTCTGAGCAGACCTGCTTTGGTTTCCCCTCTACCTGACTTTTTACATCACCTTTATCTATTTTTCAGCTCTCATTTCCTCCACTATGATGGGATTACATATTTTGAGAAAACAGAAAAATTAGTTCTTGCTTGACATGAGGAACATGGAAAGAAGAATGGATAAACAGAAAATTTAATTTTTCAGCAAAATTATATTATAAAATATATGCATGTCAAATTTTGTGTGTGTATGTGTGTGTGTGTGCTGGTGTGTGTGTGTGTTGGTGTGTATTGTAATTGCTACCTCTAACTTGTCTCCATTTCAGTGATTCAGCTCATGCCTCTAACACTGGTAGAGGCATGCCTGTTGAATTTTATCATTGACTACAATGATGCATTTGTGAATATCAAAAGTTGAGCTATTTTTCCACTTTCAAGGGATTCAGCATTCCCATAGATAAACGATCTTGTTCATTGCAGGCTGCATGCCACCCAAGGTTAAAGGCCATGATCTATTTCTGTTCACAATTAAAGGGAGAATGTAAGGTCTCCTGCAGATACTAAAAAGTTCTAAGATAAGTTCATTTGTACAGAAATTGGAAGGAAAATATATAGAGATATTCTTTCCAAAGGTTTCTAAGTGTACATTTAAAATAGTCTGCATTATGCATAGAACAGCAAAATATTTATATTTTTCCTCAGCAACTGGAACTGCAAATTTTTTGTGGTTTTAAGTATTTATTTTTATTTTTATAGAATAAAGTCTCATTTTGTATCCATGTAGCCCTTGTTCAAACTCTCTACACCCTCCCAACCCCTCCTGGTCAGTCTCTCTTCTCCTCAGCTCCCCATCATTTCCCCAATAAGGGCAAGAGGTCCCAAGGTGTATTAGTTCAGCATCTACTTCAGGCAAATCTCATTTCCTCATTCCAATATCGAGACTGGGTTAGATGTACCTCTGGAGGGAATGGACTCCAAGGTACCAGTCCAAGGTCCTTCGGATCCCAAGCTGTTCAGTGGTTGTGGAGTATTAAAAAAAACATGTTATTAGCATACACAAGCAGATTTGTTATTAATATATAAAGATTTAGTAGCCAAGACGCATTAAATTTCCCAGGTAAGGTGGGCAAAGGATGTCAGGGCAGGGACTGCAAGCTGTAAAACAAACAAACCAAAGAAAACCAAAACCAAACAAACAAAAACAACAACAACATCAAAAAAAAAAAAAAACCTCCAATCATCGTTTTCTTCAAAAGTAACACAATTGTGTTCTGGCACATGGCTGGGTTTGTTCCAAACCTCTCTAGACTACCACTCCAGTACCTCTCTAGGATAAGAGAGACAGAAATGAACTGTCGCTCCAAGCTCCCCCACCCTTCCAGCACCATGGAGTCAATGAGGTGCTACATCCTCCACCCCTCTTGATGAGGACCCTAGGGTATGGTTCAGCTTCAGCAACAACACATGGGGTGGTAGAGGCACCAAGATCAGGGGCCTGATTCTTTCAGTCATCCAGCATCACATGTCAAGTTTTCACCTTCTAAACAGCCTGGTGATAATTTATTTCAGCCTTAGCTTGGTAACCACTTATAACAGTTCAGCTCAACCTAGTACACAACCCACATGCTGTAGAGGAACCCCACCGGATGGCAATCATACAAAGATTATTCATTTTCAGGAAGAATCAAGAAAATGTACAATCGTGAGATATATTGACTTGACCTGTCACATATTATTTATCTACCCTCCAGCACAAACTTTAACAAAAGAAAAATGGCTAATTTGGTCTAGGATTCAGGGAAATTACCATTATTATAAATGGCCACCGAGAGTACACATCAATACCTCATCAATAATTTGTAACATATTTTTTGACAAGTTTAGAAAAATTACATACTATAATCTAATAATTAGTCAAAGTTAACAGTGTTGTTATTTACATATAAAGATGTTGACTACAATGTTCCATATGATTAAAAATAAAATTTGGAAGTAAAATTTGGAATGCTCTCCAACAAACTAGATTCCTAATCTTTAGTTCAATCTTAATTATTATATTCTCCATTAACCTGCATTTAGGAAGATTTAAACATTACATTTAAATACTTGTCATGTTTAATAGAAAGTAGTAGTACATAAATGGAATATAGATAACTTATCTAGTATTTGGAGTAAAAACTATAATTATGTGTGTATAAATATACACAACTTTATATGTACACACTCAGAAGGATATGTCCTCAAAATTATATTTAATATAAAACTTCTGTAATTTTCTTTTTATATTCTAATGCTTCTTAAATTTTGAAGAAGTTATTCACTCAACTTATAATAAGAAAGTAATTTTGAAAAGGAAAAGTAGGCATTTGAAAAGCTGCAGTAGGTGTTTGAAATTGTATTTGTTAACACAACAATCACTTTAACAATTAATTTAAAACATGCTGTTATTTAGTAGCTCATATTGATTTTATTTTTGGTTCCTGGTTATGAAACATTTTCCATTTTTAGAGCTTTAGAGAAGCTGCAGTTTCTACAGGGTAGCATGAAGCCAATACTCTGAGTGCAAAATATTTTTAAAATTTTCAATTAAGAATAACACACATACAGAAATGTGCAAATTTATAATGAACAGTTTCACAAATTTTCCAAAGTTGAAAGTACCCAGGTAACCTATATGTAAGTGAGGGACTGACACTATCAGCCATCAAAGGCTTTTCTTATGTGCTCTTTTAGTCACACACACACACACACACACACACACACACACACACACACACACACCCCACAATTACCTAGGCCAATTTGGGCACACACATATAAATGTAAGAACTGTAGAGTACATATTCTTTTACTTTTATGGCCCAACATTTGGTGGATTAAAGTCGCCTATGCTTCAGCCCATTGTTTTATTCTGATTATCCATTCTCATTGCTATGTGGTATTACTTGAAGGTACTGCACAGTGCTGCATAGGGTAGTGAGGTTATATTTTTTTAATTTTGATTGTTTCAAATAATGTCTACAAAATTCTCACAGATAATTTTCAGTGGATTAAGTATTTTCTTCTGTCAAGTGTGTATTCAATGTAGCTGATCATATGATTGTCATTAACAGATATTAAACCTGTTTCTAAGGTGGCTTCATAGTTGAAATTCTCATGATCAGGGCTGGAGCTTAGATTGGTACACTCTGATACTTTAGAGTAACTTGTTTTCCTAAGTCGTTCTGTTGGAGGTGAAATGGTATTGACAGCTTCATGACAGTTGATTTTGTGTAACAGATGCTTTCTTTTGCACTAAAGTTTGACCTAAATTCTTTTTCCATACACAATGAACTGTAACTTAACAAGATGCAAACAGACTGTAGTCTACATTTGCAGCAGGTAGCTAAAGTTCAGCCAGTCACAAGCTGGCGACTGTTAAAGACATAATAACTAACAGACAGCTGTATGTGCTGGTGATGCCTCTGTCTCCCTTTTATTTTCTGATTTTCACATATTTTTCTCTAGCTATTAGTATAAACTACTCATAGGATAGAGCAAAAGTCTGGAGGATAATTTTTGGTGTAGACTGTTGTCCATATCTAAAATTGCAAAGTCAATTAAGTGTAAACCAAATTTGTCTTCAAAAATTTTTTAAATTCTTGCAATATTTTTATAACAGAAGCTAATCGATTAATATGGTTTGTTGCTCCATATTTCCTTGTGTCTTTTAAATATTTCCACAATTACATATAACCCTGAGAAGATTCTAATTTTCAGAAATTTCAAAAGTTTAATGAATTTTTATTTAGATTTATTCCTACTTAAAGGTTTTGTTTTGCATCCTCCTGAGTGAGGTCTCACAAACTCAGAAGTATAAGCAGGGGGTGTACTCACTCATTAGTGGACTTCAAGCAAAAACATTCTTTTTTCATTAAAGGATGATGGGTGAAAAAAGTGACTTAAAACACACACACACACACCACCACCACCACCACCAACAACAACAACAACACAAAATAAAACTTCTGGTTTGACTGTAGAAATTTGTGTTGGCCATAGCGCATCTGTGGGCATTAGCTGTGATCCACTGTGTTTTCTTTATCTGTAGTTAACATAGCTTGAGAAGCTTTAGATTTTATTTTTTTATGTTTCATATATTCTAGAGAAAATAGAAGTTTTATTACTGTATTGTTTTTTTGTTATCTATTCTGAATGTTTTGCTTCTTTATATAATGTTTAATATTGATTTTCAAAAAACAATAAAAAATTAAAAATTCCTAAAAAAAAAAAAAAAAGGTTTTGTTTTGTTTTTAATCAAAGCATAATGTACGTGGCACTTTGTTCCTGTGAAAAATTCCTTAAGGCTCAGAAAAAATGTGTTTGCTCTTTCCAGACCATTCTGCAGGTAGATCGCTTTTCATCTCACAGAAGCCTTGCCTCATTTGAGCCCTCATAGTCTTTTGGTTCTGGAGTCTCATTTTTAAAAAACTACTTTTCCACCCATATATTTTATCAGTTAGTATGTGATTGCCCCTGAATGAGTACAAATGCAGTGTTTTTCCTATTTGAGGCTCAAAGTAGAAGGAACCAAGTCTCCCAGGGGTTTGTTTCTCAAACTCTATGAGTAGAATTTCATCCTCTCTCAAGTGCCTGCCAGGGCTAATAGACATATATTTCTGAGCTGTTTTAAGATCTACAGAGTCTTTGTTGCTAAATGATCTGACTGTTCTCAACGTGCTTCCCTCGCTGTGAAACACCAGCAAAGCAAGAAATGGGGAACCATTAAGACCAGCAGAGATTATAGGATAGGAATTTTGGACTTTTTTTCCTGGTAAACAGAAGGAATAGATGGTTTACGCGAGCACACACACACACACACACACACACACACACACACCAGATAAGATAATATTTTAACACAAAAGATGTTATGATCTTAACCAAACAAAAACAATGAATTGTTTAGCATTACAACAATACTACTTTCACACTCTTCTAGAAAAGTCATATCTACTCAGATATTATCAGGGACTGAAGATGGAGAAGATCTCAGCTTCTATCCAGTCTACAGTCAAGTTAGTTTGAGGCCACGAGTTGGTTATATACTGTTCAATGTTCTTGAGACTTACTGTAATCTAACATTATGTCAGCTTCATTTTTCTTCATGAATTAGTAATTTAGAAACACCTGAGTCAGAATCTTTGACTCCCTATTTATAGTGTGTTTGTGTGTGTGTGTGTAGTCATCTCCCCTCCAACTCAATATGCATATGAGTATGTGTATGTCAAGAGCCCGTACATATGACACATAAGGAAGAAATTTTAAAAGGCATAAAACTAAAATTTAAACCACATATTAAAAGTAAAGATTTGAACAATTCATTTTATTTGAAAAACTTTTCTCATTATTTTACACTCCTGTGAAGGTGAGGAGAGGCTTGGGGAAACCCAACGAAACAGCCAAATACAGGTAAACCCAAGGCTAACCACTAAGAAGACTAAGGGAAGAGGCCAAATGATTCTCCCTGACCTTGAGAACCCAAGCACAAAAGCATAAAGGCAAAGTCACCATATCAAATTCAGATATCAATGCTAAATCAAAACACCAAAGAAAATGATTCTTTGAAAAAGGTTGTGTTTTATTCATGCCGGCTTGAATTCTAACTGGTCCTATCTCTAATATTTATGACTCATTCTAGGGAAAGAAACTGTAATTTGTGAAACTCACTTCTAATCAGTAAAATAAAGATAATAAAACCCACAGTAATAGCATGCTGGAAAACATTTAACAATCAGTTCTTTTAAAAAAAGTTTGCCTATTTCTGCATGCATATTTTTTGTAGAATTTTGGACAGTTTATAATTAATAGGACATATAACATTCTTTGTTGCTAATTAAAAGCAACCATAGTAATATCTATATGGCTTACCAGTTCCTTACAAATCATCTTTTCTTTGGTAATCCATTCATTCACAAGGGTGCCCCAATTTCACACCCTGTTTGATTATTATCTGATTCAGCTAAAAAGAACTCCTTGTTTCTGATATGAATGCTTGTTATCATTTTTATGCTCATGAAGAAGACAAAAATGGACAGTGAAGACAGGCTAAAATCTCATTTATCAGTGAGGTAACTTTTCAAACATTAAATATGCTAAATATGTAAATATATGTCCTATATTTTTGTTCTATTCACAATATAGTAGCTACTGACACATAGAAGAAATACATGATTTGTTAGTGTCTTAGTGAAACCCAGTAAAGGTAGCTTGAGGCAGCTATAGCAATGCACCAATATCTCAGATTTAGATAATCAACAAGCTGGTATATCAAGACTGGTTTGCAGCATAGCTCAGTTCCACATTTTAAAAACTCCCATAGTGACAGACTTGAAGCCCCCAGTGATGTTATTAACCCAGGGTTAGGAAGACAATTATGGCAGCATACTCTGATATAGCACAGCCCCTTTCTGATAGAATTATAACTAACACTGAGAACAAATTTATAGAAAATGTACCAAAATCACTAGACAGCATTAAGTTCATAGGATTCAATTTTCATTAGCGATAATTTATATTAAGTGTCTGAAAGTATCTTGAATATTTAAAATTTTAGTCTCACAAATTGGCATAATGTCATTTCAACACACATTGGCTTAGTTAATAGACAGTTGAGGTGCTTAGAAAATGCTTAGGTAGGTCTGGAAAGTGTCTTCAGTGATTGAAGCATTTGACACATAAGCATTAATCATGAGAATACAAGTTCATGTCATTAAACCCCTTATAAATTCCTAGCAGGCATGGATGCCTGTCTGCAATAACAGGGTTTAGAAGGCAAAGACGGGACCCAACACACCACACACACACACACACACACACACACACACACACACACACACACACACACACTTGCAAGCTGGCTAGGAGAAGTAGCTGTACTGAAGAGCTCTAGACTAATTAGGAGACCCTGCCTCTAGTTTGTTTCCAGATTATGGCTATTACAAATAAAGCTGTTAAGAACATAATTGATCAAATGCCCTTGTGGTATGACTCAACATCCTTTGAATTATATGTCTAGGAGTCTTATAGCTGGGTCTTGAGGTGGATTAATTCCAAGTTTTTCCAGTGGAGGGATTCCAGCTACATAACCTTTTCCCTACGGTATTTCGTGCCTATGGAATGTGTGTGGTGATGGTTGTAGGGGTGGCCTGGAGATTGTGGGAGTGGCTAACCAATGAGCAGTCCAGCCTCAGACCCAAACCACTAGAGAGTGAACCCACTCCTGACACTACCTGGAGCGCTAGAACCCAGAGGCTGGTTGGCCCAACAACCTAGGACAGAACCAAAAATATCTGGAGAAAAAAATCAACATAATGATGCTTAACAATATTCTGCTATACTCATAGATTGGTGACTACCCCTGTTGTTATCAGAAAGGCTTCACCAGAAACTTATGAAAACAGATTCAGAGGTTCACAGCCAAGCACTGGGCCAAGCTCAAGGAATCTTGCTGAAGAGAAGGAGTAAGTATTGTACAAACTGGGAAGTGGGGGAGGCTAAGTACATCACAAGTGAATCCACAAAAACAACTAATCTGGGCTCATCAGAGTCCATAGATTCTAGACCAACAGCCAGGGGGATGCATGAGACCAACTTCTACATATGTGTAACAGCCTGTCCCAAATGCTTTCGCTGCCTCTTAAGAACCTATTCCTCCTACTGGATTACCTTGTCTAGCCTGCATACCAGGGGAGGAGCTTAGTTCTCTCTCAACTTGATATGCCATGCTTTGTTGATACCCATGAGAAGATTGCCCCTTTCTAAACATAAACACAGGAGGAGTGGGTTAAGCATGAAGGAGGTAGAGAGAGGAAATGGGAGGAGAGGAAAGAGTGGTCGCTATGTATAATAAATGAATAAAGAGATAGAGAGATCCTGCCTCACCAATAAATAAGGTGGAGAAGAGTTCTGGGAGTCGGTCAACAACACCTTTGAGCTTCTACTGTCATGGAAACATGGTACCTACATACATGTATACATATATGCATACATCACACATACACATGTAAAAAAATGTAGGTAAAATTCCTGCCAAAGAAGCATAAGATCACCAGAATTATATTTAGAGGTGGTGATTTACACCTTTAATTGTAGCAGTTAGGAGACAGAGTCGGGTGACTCTCAGTAATTTTGAGGCCAGCCTGGTCTGCAAGGCAAGTTCCAGGACAGCCAGTGAGGTTACATAAAGAAATCCTGTCTTGAAAAATGAACCAATCAAACAAACAAACAAAAGTATGCTATATTGTGAAAAATATCTGTGCAAGGTTTGGGGTGAAGTCAGAAGGTTCAGAACTGTTTGCAGGCCGGAAGTTGATCCATAGGATCCTTGGTTTCTGCTTCTGTAAATCCAGAAAGCAACCTAACATATATCACATACCCATTGCACACATTGAACACAATAGTGCACAACATCTCTACAGCAATGTTTCACAAATGGTACTGTCACTGAATTGAAGATATGCATAGCTGAAAAGCTGTTGAAGACAGTCAATGCTCTCATATCTAAAGGAAAGTGTTCCTGTCTTAATTTGTAGTGACCCCTCTCACCTTCCTGATGTAGGTCAGTACTCCTCTTTTATCCTTGCAGCTTCACCCTAAAGCTTTACGACCATCTTTCAGACTCTTTCCTACAATGTTTGAACAATGCTTATATTTGGAAGAAACAAGATATAAACAAATCAGTATCTACATTTGTGTTCTAACACTTCTCAAATTGTTTCCCAGTTGAACTACCCCCATTAAAATGTCATAAAACCCATATTTGCTATTTAAATTTTCAATTTGATTTGACATAAAATTTTTGAGATCTATATTATAACCATAGATAAGTGAGAACACTCCCAGTGTCATAGATTTAGAATGGAAAACTTGAGCTCATCATTAGTAATCAGGCACTGAAATAACTGAGTGCTAGGCCATGGTACTCTGTGGGACTGCGCCTAGCGTGTACCTGCAGGGACAGTACCAGAGGGAGTCTGACTGTGTGGGTGGCTTGGGAATGTGGCACATGAGGAAGAGAAATGGGAGAGAAACTAGTAGAATCTTTCTCATTCCACTCTGGGACTTCCTGAACATTAAGGCAATTTTATATAGCTACCTACATTCCAAACCTTATTGCAAGCTACCCAGACTGTCCCAAGTCAGAGAAGAGGATGTGAAATGCTAGGAGATCAACAGTCAAGGGACTTAAAGTAAAAAGACTTTCCACGTCTGCAAATAGTGAGAACATCAAAGACTTATAATGGTTTCAGGGACAATAAAGAAGACTTGTCGGCCTCCTATATCACTGACAGACAAGCATAGTTTATGGATGGGATGTACTGTAGGTTTATGGAGTGATTGAGCCTAGCAGTGTACACTTTATCATTTTTTTCTCATGCTTTGTCATAGGTTGTACCGATCTCTTAGCACTTATCTAATGGTATTATATTTGTCCCTTTTGGGTCTATGACAATGGATTCAATTCCAGAATAATTTACAACTAAGTTTATTATATTATTGCCATTTTAGAGCCCAAGATTGGTCTGCACATTGATTAATAGTAATACTAGGGATGGGTTTTAACTTCAGCCTCCATCTTTTCTCTTCTTTGACTCCAATAAACTGCCATTTTGCCGTTTTCTCCTACTTTAAAAAAGAAGAAGCAGGAAATAGGAAAAGGAAAAATTTTCAGGAGGAATAGCTTTTTATTTACTCAATGAGCTTGTGATTTCCCCTGTACACTGGCCTATTGTAGAAGGTAAACACATATGAGTTCTCACAAAATGCCACCTGGAAATCTTCACTAGGGTAGTCTTCCTCAATATGAGTGATATTCTCTTCTTGGATACTTGGTCTTCTGCCTGAGGTCACAAATCTTGGCCTTTTTTTTTTTTAAATTGGAGTCTGCTACCCTTTACAATGCACTGTCCTTGGGTCAGTGTCCTAGGAATCTTGAGGTAAGTTAAATGCTATGACACCAGATGAAATCAGACAGCAGTCTCTATTGACTCCTTCAAGTTTGTTACTACTCTTAAATTAGCATATAAAATAATTGGTGTCCCCTGAACATTTTTATAGTTTCTTTGTTCCCGTCAACCCTCTCCCTCCCTGTCCCTGTTCCCTTCTCATCCATATCCCATCCCTCTACTTTCATGCTACATGTATCTGTCACACTCCACCATCTCATGGTCCCAATTCTACTTTCATGATCTGCACCTTCTCTTTCTACCTCCTTACATATTTTATTTATACATGTAATATTGATATTCCTGGTTCTCTCAATATTGTCTTGCTTTACTCCAAACAGTTTATAAATACATTTTAGTTTCTGAAGCTCATCAGCTGCAGCTATTTGGATAGGTTGTGCCATTAAAGTTGTATTCCCATGTGCAGGATATAAGAAGAAAGATTGAAGTAGAATATCTGAAAATTATTTGAAAATTCTAACCATAAATTTCTTATTCTAAGATGTGTTTGTGATAAAGCATTTTTCATGAAAAACAATTTTGTTGGTCTAAGCTCTAAATAATTGCTACAGTTCTTTTTCAGTATTAATTATACAAGGTAGGCTTCAAATTAGCATATTGTAATTACTTATCCTTCAGCAAACATTCTATTCTCTGAGAACACTAATTTGGAGAGCTTCAGATTATACAGTTGCCCTGTGGCAGACATAGACTTCTTTTTTAGAGTAACTTCATGGTAGTTTGTAACGGCAGGACTCATTTCAAGAAGGGTTGGTATCTGAATCCAATGTGATACCGTATATTACTGATTTAAATAGTAAATTGAAATAAACAATGATATAACCATGATCAAAATGACAAAAGAGCAGCAGCTGCTTCAATTTTGTGATTCACTGGGATTTTAATCTGTGTCTAATATTTAAAAATTAAACAGATTTAAACTGAAAGCACACATGTTAATGGTTATAGAGAGCTGCCTGCTGCTGTGCCCTAGAGTTGGTGCTGATTTCCGGCCTCCAACCCCCCCCCCAACCCCGTGGATGAGTGCTCTCTTTTGATAAACAACTCCTTATTTGGTTTGAGCCTGGGGCGTGGTTTACTGTTGCTTATGTGGACCTATGAGCTGTGCCCACATGGCTTATTGGGATTGGATGCCCTGAGAGTTTCTAGTCAGTGGACAGTGTTTCCTGGGGAAGAGGAAGGAGAAGCAGGAGAAGAACAAAGAGAGAACAACTGTAAAGGTCCTGAATAAACTGCTGAAAGAAGATCCTGGGTGTTGTACTTTCCTTGCTGGCAAGGTTGAGAGGGACAAGTGGTGGCCCCGCACTGGAAACAACTCCTGCGAGCTTCAGGCATCAGAACTTTCTGCAGTCGGGGGGTCGACCAGTAAGTCCCAGGTAAATTGGGATCCGCAATCAAAGCAGGTAGCTCCGACCTGTAGATAAGGCGGAGAAGAGGGAGCTCACTGACAAGTGAGTGTAACCTCTTATAGCCGTGGATGCATGGCAACCTTGAGCTTAAAGGACGCACGGCAAACTTAGGCTTAAAGTGAAAGCAACAGCAGTTGCAAACTTGAGCTCAAAGTGAAAGTAAAAGCATTAGCAAATCTGGAGCTGTTTGGTAAGGGCTCCAAGAAGATTTTTAAGGTAGGAATTAAAGGTTATACAAGGATGGGGTCTTCACCCTCACATCCAATTTTTTTGGCTCTTAAGGAGCTGCTTCATTAAGGTTTTTCTTAGTCTACTCTGCTTGCTAGCAGTGGGAGAGATTCGTGGGTTCCTACACCATATTGAAAAGCAGCCAAGAGGGGTGGAGTCAGCATTTAAAGTGATAGCAACATTTTAAAAGCCCTTTGAGTTGAAAAATGATTAAAAGTTCTCAATAAAACAGATTTAGACTCTCAAAACTTCTAAATGGGGAAGGAAATAAAGATAAAAAAAGCCATGTAAAGATGGCAGATAAACAGAGAGTCTGGATTCTGGTTATTGCATTTTCTTGTAATTTTTTAACTATTAATGAGCTAACTGCAGAGAGACAACTGATTACTAAGGCTGCTAAATTAAACAAATGCATATACTTTAAAGATATCCTGACTTTGAAATCTGTTTATAAGAATATGTTACTTGGGAAAAGAGTCTACTTTTGTTTCCACTGAAGATCAAAACTGTGGATTGGTTCTAGGCAGGTGTGGTTCCATTTGCCAAGGCCACCTGAAGCTGATAACAGGCCAATTTGGAGATGTTGGGAGGAGAGATCGGAGTGGGCAGGCAGTGAAGAAGGACAGAGTGAAGGGGGAGAGTTGTACCCCGACCTTGCTGATATAGAAACTCCAGAGTCTACAGACTCGGAGGAAGAGCTGTTGGGAGATATTAATTGGATTAGAGGATATCTTAGGATTGCAAATTGTGAATTGAAACCCCTTTATGATATTCTGAAAGGAGAGTTGGCTTTAGACTCTACTCAAGTGATGG